>VUJU01000400.1:0-15133 GCA_009835225.1 Aphis craccivora
ACCTTTTTTACCAACCACTGAAAATTATATCCTAGGCTGACAAATAATCTTCGTTCAGAATCGTTTTTCGTATACAATGATAATTATCATTGGATTCAAATTTAACCATCCTACAATATATAGTGATCCACACGGCACCTAATGTACAGCACAACTTTACCCACTTACCCACTTTTTTATATTTATACTTATTTTTTACCTATTTGAATATTTTGAAATCAGCATTTAAAAACAAATTCAATTTTTAAAATTACAACTATTACAACTATTACAATTTATATATTATTATTATCTTATATTATATCTTATAAGTTTTATATATTACCTCAATGTTTTAAACTAAAATATATTGATTTTTTTTTTTTTGTATTTTAGAACTATAAATTAAATAATATATTATTTTAAATTACGTGTGAAAAGTTTGAGTATATCAAGGTAATATAAATTTTTAATCGTAAATAATGAAGGTATTTATAGGTAGTAGGTTTTTTATTTTACTTTGAAAATGTTTCAAATAGTTTCATGGACAGCAGCTGTAAACTTATCGTTAATACGTAACTATTTCGATAGCTATCCTAATAATCTCAATAGTCAGTATTTTTGATATCACTAATTATAAGTTATAAACTAGACTTTTTTTATTGAGTTACTCTATTAGGTGCTTTCAATTACCTATAATTATTCTCGTGCAAAAATGTATTATTGTTTTCAAATTTAAGAACACTCATCTCAGTAGCTTACTCAATAACTGTGTTTCTCTATGGTAAATTGTATTTCTTGTTATCATCATCATTAATTTTTGTATAATAAATCGTTGAAGACCTAATGTTTTAATATTTTAAAATAGATGACAACACTTTTTCTTGTATAATTTTTTGTATTGTGAACTGTATTGTAAATGTATATTATTTTCCACCATTATAACTGACATAACTATGTTTCTTTGACTCGGTAATCTACTATAAATTTATAATTATCTATTTCTATTTTAATCCTATGTTATAACTTATTCATCTTTTTGAATATAATTTAATGTAAAATCTACCTATTACCTATAATTTATAAATTAATAAATAATTTAAGTTATACTTAATTCATATAGTTGTACATAATTAGTTTAGGCGTCGCGGAGTCAATGCGAAAGCAGTTCCCGCGGCGTCGTCGGTTAAAACTATGAAAAGTTAATACCTATTTTAATTTATTAATTATATTTTTTTAAAGTCTCAGCAAATCCAGAGTGGATTAGAAAAAATAGAAGAAAGTACTTTAGAACTTGATAGGATAAATGGTACATTACGTGAGCAAGACTTATCAATAATACATAAGGACGAAATGTGTCAAGACTTAATAAAACAAATTAATGATACTCGTATACTTGTAGAAGAAATAAATTCTATTGTGAATAATAGTACTGAAAAATTAAATTTAAAAAATGAACAAATTTTAAGCACAAAAAAACAAATGGAAGAGTTAATTGATAAAACATTACCCGTTTTAAGTACTACTAAAACTTTATTGAATGAAATTACTTCAGACGATTTAACAGAATTAAAGTAATCAATTATTATTATTATTTTTATTTCATAATTTTTATTGGAAAACATTAAATAATTTCTAATAACAATTATGAGAAATATTTAAACATAATATGAAAAAGTTCTAACAAAAAAATAATAATATTAATGTACTTTTAGGTCTCTGGATACACCATCCGAATCAGTTATGACTATACTTGAATGTATAGCTATTTTAAGAGGTCTTAAAGATATGAATACATGGAAAAGTTTAAGTGATATGATTGAAGATCCAAATTTTCTAAATAGTTTACAAGAATTGGATGCAAATAAAATTAATCAAAGACACCAAACTCAAGTACGAACAAAGTTAAAATTTTTGAAAAAAACAATTGATATTCAAGCTATTAGCAAAGTGGAATGCAGCTTATTAAATATTATTGAGTCTATTTTAAAATACTGTCATATTTATCAAGACATTATACCATTAAAAAATAAGATAAATAAATTTGAGAAAGATTATCTCAACTCTACCTTAAAATTAAAAGAACACGAAAATAGTTTAGAAAATACTTTATGCACTATATCAAATTTAGAAAAATCTTTAGATGACATATCTAAAGAAAATATTGAACTTAAAAAAGAAAATTGTAAATTGAAAATTAAATTTGAATATGCTGACAAAGTTATAAAAGGATTAAAATCTATACAGGAAAGGTAAAAAAAAAATTATAACTTAAATTTGTTTTTAATATTTAATATATTTATGCAGATATTAAAAATTTTATTCTAATCTAATATTAATATTTTTAGATGGATTATAGATTTAGAAAATCAAACCATAATAAAAAATAGAATAATTGGCAATTGTTTACTGAATGCTTCATTTTTAGTCTATGCTGGTCCATTTTCATTAGAATATCGTGAAAAAATAATTTTTAACGATTGGTACAATCATATTATTGATCTGGAATTACCAATTGACTTGAATACTGAACTAGAAAAAGAACTTATTGATGAAAAAGCAATATATGAGTAAATAAATAAATTAATATTTAATATTTATCAAATAATTAATCATTTCTTTATATGTGATTAATATATATATATATTTTTTTTTTTACAAAATAAAATTTTATAATATTTTAACATTTTTAATATTATAAAGTTAAAGGTATATTATAAGCATTTTTATTATTATATTTTAATTATCAATATACTCGTAATACATTTTAATATTGTTTTTGTTTTTTTTTTTTTTGTTCCTTATAGTTTGATTTCAAATGGTTTGCCTTGTGACAAATATACGATTCAAAATGGAATATTGATGACTCAATCTAATCGATTTCCTCTTTGTATTGACCCACATAATCAAGGATTTAATTGGATTAAAAACCATGAAAAAAATAACTCACTAAAAATACTTTCATTTGCAGATAATGATTATATTATACATTTAAAAAATGCTTTGCAATATGGACAACCAGTAATTTTTATTGATTTTGAAAACATAAATTTGGATATAAAAGATTTATTAAATAAAAATATACAGTGTAAGTAAATCGAGTTAATAGAGGTTCTTATTTAAAAATATTAATTTTCTCAATATACATGTGTTTATGTTTCTTTATTTAGCGGAGTCATTTGATTCTGAATTTATTGAGATGGATGATAAAAAATGTAAGTACAATAAAAACTTCAGATTATACATGTTGACTAAGCAAACTAATCCAAAGATTACAACATCGATATACTCCAATATGACTGTAATAAATTGTTCTATCACACAAGAAGTAAGCCAATATAGTATAAGTAAATAATATAAAATTATAAACATTCACGCTCATATTTGTGCTATTATACTCGTATGTAATATTTTAATAATTGTAGGTATTACATTAGTAATAGGTACCATATTTCATCAATCTTAAATTGAACTATCTATTTAAAATAAATATGTTTTTATCAAGCCCATGTGCAAGGGGGAAGGATACAACCTTCCTCATTACCTTTTTTTTGAGTATAGGTCATTAACAGTTATTGATTTTATCAAATTAAAAGGAAGTTTACTTCTGCAAAATTCCTGAAGTATAATGTATTATTGAAAAACTATAATTAATTAATTAATTTTTATTTAGGTACTTAAGAAATTATATACAAATATTATACTTTTTTTATAATAGTATTTTTTTTTCATAATCCCTCCCATGAACAAATTCTGCTCACAGGTCTGGTTTCTATGAATATTTATAATGAAGAGTTAATTCTGTTAATTGATTCACCTATTTAGTTTATTTATGTTTAGGGATTGGAAAGTCAACTACTTAATTTGGTGATCAAACAGGAAATAAAAGAACTAGAAGATAAAAAAGAATTAATAGTAAAAAATATATATCAAAATAAGGAAGCACTTGAAGCATTTAAAAATTCGTTTATTAAAGAAATCATAACTTGTGCCGAACCATTAATTGATAATCCACATCTTTTAAATAAACTAGAAGATATAAAATTAAAAATTAATTTATGTTCTACAGAATTAAAATTGTCTATTGAATCAATGTCTTTAGTTGATCAGTCTAGAGATGTTTACAAATCTGTATCACAAAAAGGAACTTTATTTTATACGTCTCTTTATGGATTAAAAGAAATTGATCCATTGTATCAATTTTCAATACAGTCGTTTATAAAGTTATTTTTAAATTCCATTAATTTAGCAAAAAAAGATCAAAATGTATTTAACAGGATATCAAATATTATCGTTCAACTTACAAATGATGTTTACGAATTTAGTAATATCAGTATTTATGAAAAACACAACTTATTATTTTTATTTCAAATAGCGTGTACATTAGATAAAGATGCAGGATATTTATTGAATTCCGAATTAATATTCTTTATCAAAGGTAAAATTATAGGTTCTGAAAATATTAAAAAAAAAAACCCAACAACATGGTTATCAAATGAATGTTGGCAAAATGTTGTTAATTTAAGCACGAACTTTGAAAATTTCTCGAATTTGATTGAACATATTAGTAGTAACTCCGACAGTTGGAAAGAGGTAAGTTACATTTTTTAATTGTAGAATTTTTTTATTATTTATTCCGATGCAGTGATACAATAAATTAGTCATGAAAATTAGTCGAAGCAATAATTATATTAATAAATAATAACAAAAATCACAAAAATTAAAAAACAAAAACCACATATTGAAATTTATATATAATCGTAAATCGAAGAAGGATAAAATAAAGAAAATAACTTTTATTGCAAGAAAGAAAAATAAGTTGAATATTTAAGGATTTAGGAGGGGGTATGAATTTTGAAGAGTTAAGATAAAATAATAGGTATCTAAACATATTTTGCTAATAATTTGAACAGTTGAAGATGATAATATTACTGAGGTATCATTTTTCATTGGTTATTTTTTGTATGGAGTGCAGTGCTTTAAATTATATAACTTAATAGTTTTTCATTTTTTATACACAACTAATATCTAACTATATAATTTATCTGTAACGTTCTAAATTTAATACAAGTAAAATTTAGAATTATAATACTTAGTTATTATTTTAATATTTAAAAATAATTGTACCAATATTTTTATATTCTAGTGGTTTTATTCAGAATTTCCAGAATCTGAAAATACAATACCTATCAAAATCAACAAATATTTTGAAGTTTTGATGTTAATAAGATGTTTTCGAACTGATCGAGTGTATCAATCTGTTGAAAATTACGTTTATAAAATTATTGAAGTAAATAATGAGAGGTGTATCAATAACAAAATTACAAAGTAAATACGCATAGTTTATAACTTAGACTTCTAAAGTTATTTAATATTTTCTATTACCTACTAATGAGTTTACGAAAGCAGAAAATAAATATTTTTAATCTTTGGCGACACACATGGAATACCTAAATATTTACATTCAATTTTGAATATGTTGTAAATTATTTTTTGAATTTTTCATACTTCAATGAGTAATTCTCTTTTAGTTATTATAATACAAACATCAATTGTCAAAACATAATTTTTATATTTATATACTAGTATAATATAATACCTATACAAAAGTATAATTAATTAATTAATTCGTATGTAACAATAAATTAATACATTTAAATACAGAGTAAAAAAAAAATATATATATGGTCAGATAAAACGTCACTAAACTCACTAAAGGTTAATAATCATTTTTACAACGACCAAATATCAATAACAGAAAAAATAATTACAATAATAAAGAAAAGGAAATTTAAGTAGGTATCTTTGAAATAATTATATATTTCAAACATTTCATTTCTTTGGCCACTAGCTACTTCTAATAACTGAGATCCACGTGTCGTCCATAGGGCACAATATGGGAATTAGTGTATTTCAATATTTAAAATATTCTAAATAAAATTTTAAAACAAGTATCTTTTAATGTTTTTAAATTGTATACTAATTTGTATTATAATTTTTAGTCTCGAAAATATACATAAAAAATTTTCAAATCTAACTCCATGTATTTTAATATTAAATAATGGATCTGATCCTACGAAGGATTTGACTAATCTTGCAGAAAAAAATGATATAACTGGCCCAACGTTCAAAGTTCTTTCATTGGGAACTTTCAATGAAAATGTAAATTTTAATTATTAATAAATAAATATTTGTCACAATATAAAATAACTAATATATAAAACATATTTTTGAATACTTAGGTTATTTATTTAGCTTTAAAATCAGCATTGTACCGCGGAAATTGGTTGATTGTTCAAAACTGTAATTTTTCTGCTCGTTTTCTATACGAAATTGAATATATATTAGAACAAGCAAATGAATGTTGGCATCCAAACTTTAGATTATGGCTCATATTTAATGGAGATTCATTATTGTGTGATTCATTTCCAATATCTCTTTTGCTTAGGTCATTAAAAGGTAACGTTGTATTTACGTGTACTAAATTTCCAAAAAACTGTATCTATACATTTTATTATATTATATTCGAAATAGTTATCATTGAACCTTCGAATCATATGAGAATATGTATGCAGAAAGCTTTAGATAAATATGATTTTGACGATCAAGAAGATAAAAATCAACATCCTACTTTCAAATTATTGTTATATGCATTACTATTTTTCCATGGAATTTTATTAGTAAATTCTTAGATTAAATGTACTTATCTAAAATTATAATTTTATTTAAAACTCAATTATTTTTTAGGAACGTAAAAAGTACAATCAATTTGGATGGAGTATACCATATAATTTTGAATATTCCGATTTTGATATGTGTCAACTAATAATTACTATCTTTTTAAAAAAAAGCACACAAAATGAAATACCTTGGACTACATTTAAATATCTAATCGGTGAAATCATATATGGAGGAAAAGTAATCGATAGTTATGATCGCAAGATTCTCTTGACATACGTGGATGAATATTTTGGTGATTTCATATATAGTTCTTACCAACCTTTCACCTTTTACAATTGCAAAGATTGTTATAAACCAGTAAAATATATAGAGGTGGAAAGAAAATTATTTGAAAGTAATAAATGCAGTTTGATAGGTAAGTAGTATTCATTCAAGAAGTACATTCTTATAAATAGTTGTACTATATTTATATTTATATTTTTTTTTGGGGGGGGGTCATTTTAAAATAACTTACTTGATTTGATTTAACTTAAGTCTTAAGATCAATAAATAGGTCTTGATCCATATTTCTTAATCGGGCTTAGCCAAAGCTATTCTATGTAAAAGAACATCGTTCAGGTTACCCAATTGGAAATTACTTCTTGTAACTTGAGGAGAAATGTTGTGGATAATAATATAATATGTTCATATATGATTTATTAAATGCTTTAATTCTCCAGAGTTACTATCTCTTATTAGTATTAATTTACCCGCTTACCGGTTTAAGAAGTTCAACTTATTTCATGTTCTTCTTTATTAAAACAATTATACTTCAACCTCATTCTTCCTCAGAGTTTTGTCATTAGCGAACCATATAACGGATTAAATTAATTTGTTTCTACGTCACGTAATATATTAAGACAGAATGTGTATATTGCTTTAAATTTAATCGTTTAAACTAATATTCTGATTGTTTTTCTTATAATATATTATAAAAGCTATTTAAATTATTCATTATTGAGTTAAACATTATCAAGAAAATGTACAATAAGTATTTGTATTTTGTCAATGGGTTTTATAATCCGTTTATTATATATAATATATAAATAAATAATTATTGTAATTTACACTTATTAGTTAATAAAATATATTTTTATGTTTATAATAATAGAAGTAATTAATGAATTGCCATTGTCTGTTAATCCCGAAGTTTGTGGATTAAACTCAAATGTTTTATTTGGATACCACAATAATTTGGTTAGCCTTTTGTGGACAAACATGATAAAGTTATATCCAAGTGTTGATATAATTGATGATAAAAATACTGATTGGGATAAAATTGTACAAAATACTACTGAAGACATTTTGAAATCATTGCCTGAACTTTATAATATAAATAAAGTAAAAATGTTTTACGGAGATAAATGCTTTGCTCCTAATATTATTGTGTTACTTCACGAACTTGAAAAAATTAACGCGTTGTTAGAAGTAATAAGAAACACTCTATCACAACTCTCAAAGGTAAAAACTAATATTTGTATTTATATTTATTTATTTGTTGGAAATAAATATAATATATTCATTTATTTTACTTTGTTTTTTACACAGGTATTTCTGGGAAAAGTGGAAATGAATTCGATGTTAGAAGAAGTTTCAATGTGTTTATACGCCGGTCGAGTTCCAGGTTGTTGGAGTAAATTATCACCACCAACAGTTAAATCATTGGGAGGTTTTATTGAACATCTTACAAAACGTACACTTCAATATTCGAATTGGGTAATTTCTATAAATATTTATAAATGTTCCGCACTAAATATTTTAATGCTTAAATCAAAATAAATAAACAATACTTAAGTACAAAGTATTTTTATATTAATATATAAACTTTGTATGATCTATCAGAGCCAAATTCGAGAACCTTTAGTCATGTGGCTGTCAGGATTACACTCACCGAAGTCATATCTCACATCTTTGATTCAATTGGCATGCAGAAAATACGGTTGGTCAATTGAACATAGTATGTTTTATACATCTGTTACTCAGTGGACTTGTGAAAGTGAAGTCCAACGAGAACCAGACGCCGTAAGTATAAAATAAATTAATATTTTATAGGTAACTATAAAACATCTTTTGTATTATTTATAAAGTGCAATGTAGTTAAAAGGCAACAATTAAGTGTGATATAAAAATAATTTGACATTATAATATTGATTAATAAATAAGAAGACGCTCATCTCTCCATTAGCTCGGTTATCTAGATAATCGTTCGTACGTGCTCCATTATAGTGACACCTAGCGTCCTAGCTAATTATAAATTAGTTAAAAAATATTGATAATACAATAATATATTAACATAACATATATATATAGTTTATTTATTGAAAAAGATGTCAACAAGAAAGCTTTGTAGAGCTTGAGTTATTAATCACAAATCATAAATATCTATTATTGTCACGGACTATAAAGTATAGTCCGTGTAATTGTTTAAGAGGGTACATATTATCTACACCCACAATTTAAGATCTTAAATCGTGTCTACTGTCTATACACCCAATATTTATATCATTGTAATATGGCAGTATATTATTATAAATATAATTGCATCGTTAGCTAATGTATAAAATCTATAGTATATAGACCTCTATGGCATATATATTTGCATGAGTTAGTGAATCAGTAACAAAAATATAAACTTTGTTATTCTTTGCTATTGAAACAGCTTAAAATGTTGGACTTTTATAGTCCTTAGCTGTTTCAGTTAAATCAATATTTCAAATTTTTAAACGAAGGAAGCCACAAACAATGGTATGAGAGTGAGAAAACCCAAATGAATCGGTTCATGTACGATATACATTGTACATATACTATATAGATATACAGCCTTCTGCATGAAATTGTTCTGGCACACGTTAATGCGCTCAGATTTTTAAATTTTTAATGATATTTATTAACATAAACGTTAACATTTTTAAATATATCTCTTAGGATCTTAATCTGTTTACTATTTAATATGCCTCACAAGTATAGTGCTGTGAAGATATATTAAAATCAGTAGTAGTTATGCGAAGATGACTGATTCTATACTATTTGTATCTATATTATATTTTTTTAAGGGATGTTATATCACCGGATTATATTTAGAAGGGGCACGGTGGAATATGGATAAACAATGTTTGACAGAATGTACTTTTCATAATACGTCTGAGAAGTTACCGATTTTGGCTGTTATTCCTATTGAAACTCGCCTGCTAAAATTACCAAAGAATTCAATTACTATACCGGTTTACGTGATATCGAAACGAGGAAATTCAATAAACGATAATTGTGTGTTTCAAGCCAATTTAAATACACAGCTACATAAGAATTTTTGGATTTTACGAGGGATTTGCGTTGTTATGAATACTGATTAATCATATAGTAGTAATATTAATAACACGATTCAATTTACTTTATAATTATTACATTATTTTTTTTTTTTTTTGTACATAAAGCAATAAATTCATAAAATATTATAATATTTTGTATAACTAAATTAAATAACAAATTTTAACATTTTAAAGCTAATTTATTTTATATAACTCTTAAACAATAACATTTAATTAGTTTAAAAAAAAAATAATAATTTATAAAATATTATATTTCTGTAACCAAAGCACCATTAACAAATAGACTATGCACGACACCAATTTTTTTATCACAACTATGTTCAGTCCGTATTGTTACTAACATTTCACCAATAGCAAAATGTGTTTCTGTACCGTTTTCAATAAATTCAGACTAAAACAAATTAGTTTTAAATTTTTTATAACAGATTATAATTGTCTTATAATATAAATGAATATAATATATTTTACCATTGCATCTGTAACTTGAGTTCCGTTGACAATAATATCCATAGAAGCTTTATCTGAAAATCACCAGTACGTGATACATAAGTAAAAATAAATTTTATTTTCTGTCCATGATAAATTATATTTTAAGTTAAACAGCTAAGTAAAATTTCATCTTGTTTAACTCAAAATAAAAAATATAGTATCCCTTATATTGCTAACAACCAACCAATAATTGTATTATTTTATTTCAGTTTGAGTTAAGTTAATCAATTTAATACATTTGATGATCGTGAAGACGTGAGTTATTACATAGGTATATACAATAAAAAAATTCTTTAGGAAATAATTCCCTGTCAATATTACCAAGAATAATTCGATTTTCAACACCATCGTCCCCAGTAATCAACCAAGTAGATCGATTTTTTGAGACGTATTCACAGAAATCTTCCAAAGTCTTTCCATCAACCAACAAATCATATGTGTACATAAACAACCCATCTGGTTCCACTTTGATGGTGCATTGAATATTGTCTATTTCAAAAACTTCATCTCCGACTAATCGAAACATCCAATCTTTTCGTCTCACTATCTGTTATTAATTATTATCATAAAATGTTCATCATATAAATTATAATTGCTTATTATTTTTTATATATAATAATAATTTATATAAAATGTTAAGCATTCTTTTTTTCATTTTATTATTGAAATATTAACATATAACTATTGTAACACTAAACTCCTAGCTTATATAGGCTATATAAATGAAAACACGACTTGAAAAAACAGGATTGGAATAAATTAAAAATAAAAAGATTGTTATAGCGTAGAACCACCAATATATAGTAGCTTTGGTTTTATTTGTGTATCAGTAAGTTTTTAAACGATATGAAAAAAAAGTTCAAGCTTATATATAATATTACGACTTACATAACTTTTGATTTAATTTTTCAGATATTTTAGCTTGATGGAACTTTTTTTATACCTATAAATTGAACACACTGTAGGGTGGTAGGTACGCTATTGTGGCCAACGAGCTGAAGATCAGTTGGAGGGACTATATTATTTATGAGTAAATATATAAAATAGTTATGATTTTGAAAAATTGATCAATAACAGGACGCTTATGACCTATTATAATAAGTAGTGCTATAGTTCATAATATAATTTAGGTTCTAATGCTAAAGTTTGGCCTACCCCATAATTGAACACATAATAAATAATAATATTTAGTTAATCAATAAGTATTCATAATTTTCCTATTAGAATTTTAAAAGCAGACCTATGAACAGTTTATATGACACCGATAATAATGTAGTTTGGATACGATGAAACACATAGTTATCTCTAATTGTATTGTTGGTGTGATTTCGTCACTAAAATCCTGATCATAATTCGTAGGAAAATATTATGTCTAATTAAAATGTTCTTACTTTTCCGTCCAATCTAATAACTCTTTTACCAGTAGCTGTGCCGTGTTCAAATTCTATTTCATGAATACCGTCTGCTAACGGCAGTTTCCACACCGCCACCGTGTCTTCATTGTATTTTGGTTTCTCTGTCATAAGTCGATATCAAGCAAACTCAATACTTAAGTTTTCAGCCTTCAGTTAACAAATCAACTTAAACTAAATAATAATACTTCAACAGCCGATGTTCAACTGTTCTGGGAGTATTATAATTGCATAGTATCACTTATACTATTTTATTTGTGTGACAGTGTTTATATAATGTTGTTATGGAAACAACCATTATTTTATTTTATTTTTATTTTGTTAGGTCAATATATATAATAGATAATATAATAGTATGGTATATTTATAGGAATTAAAATGTTTTTTTTTTTTCATAAAATTAGATCACCCGGCAGTACTACGAAATGTTCTACCACAACAATAATATATTCGTCAATAGAATACCTAATATTTTTATATAATGATGCTATCATACAGGTACCTAGGTACTATAATTTGTTAATATAAACTATTTTAAATTATAAAATTCAATCTCTGTGACGAAATACACATATAAATAATAATACACAATAAGTATCTACATTTTGATATGAAATAGTTTTTAAAAAGTTAAATTCCCAAAATCCTGCACTTAATTTTATTGAAAGTATCAATTTTCGACGATTTGTAATTTTTATATAATATGAAACTGTATAGTTAGTCGTAGTTATTATTTAAGTATATAATGAGGCCTATATTTTCGAGATTTAAGAACACCTGGTTTCTTGGTGTGATATAACATCTGGATCAAGGCTGTAGCCATGGGAGTTAGGATTCAACCCCTCCCCCGAAATGTTTTTTGAAATAAGACTGAATAGTTAGAATTTTATATTTTATTACATAATATAACATATTTATACATCAACCCCCTCCCCCAAATATTTGTCTGGCTACGGCCTTGATCTAGATCGTGGCATATTTCAATTATAGCTTTATCAGACATGAAATACCTACTCAAACCGCCGCGCACAGTGTCATTAAATAAAAAATACCTTTACATTATTATAATATTATGGTTATAGTATAATTATATGAAGTTTTTATAAAAAATCAAAGTTTTTGTAGCACAATTTTAATGAGTATCCATAAATTTATAAGTAATAAAATATATGTTTTTACTAATACAAATTTTACAATAAATATTAAATACAATTTTTTTTAAACATAATTTATGTTGAAGCTAGTATAAAAATTTGTTTCATACAAACTTATAAGCATTCACATTATTGATTAACTCATATATATATTATATATTATGCATTATATAACATACATCACATTTGTTGTTTTTTTTTTTATTTTTAATATAGAATATATAAGCAGAAAAACAATGATAATTTTAAAAATTAAAATATTTCAAAGTAGATCTAATGGATCGAGTTTTGAAGACAATTTGGGATCATTCAGTGGATCAAGATCAGCAAAGATATCTGCCCAATTTGATGAACTGGTCGATTTCTGTAAAGATAAAGTATAATAAAAAATATGTAAAAATATTGAGTGTGGTTAAATTTAATACAAACGCCTACAATGAATTTTAATTTTGATCACCTACAATACAAACAGCATTAAATAGAGAACGATTCTGGGCTGAACTTTGATTTATTCGAAATTGCTAAGAAATTTGCTAAAATTTACATTTTAATACTTGTTCCACAACTACTCTTTACGTATCTTTTCACTCACTTTCATGAGCCTTTAAGACGTGTGTTAAGAAAATTCAACAGTGATACTTTTGACTCTAATTTTGGTAACAAATATAAAGTTTGCTGTTTGTGCCTATAGACTTTGGATAAATAACTGCCATGTACAATTTAATTTTAATTCTTTAAATTACTGTTTTTTTTTTTTTTTCATTTTGTTTGTTATAAAATTATGTACACAGTACACTCTTTGCCCGAATAAGCATTATTAATAAATAAATAAATAATAATATATTGAGTAATGACTTAAAATATTTTTTAATACCTCAACAAGAGTTTTCTGAAAATCGTTTGTATATTTTTTTCAAAAAAAAAATGGATAACTGTCAATCAAATTAAAATGTATTGAGCAATTGCCAATTGAGCTATAGTGTCGTTATTAATTGTTTTATCAATAGTGTTAATTAGTTATTTAAAAACTACTAATTTTTAAAACTATTAATTTTGTTCTCTTGTTTATACGTATAGTGACGCAATTATTATAATAACAATTAAATCAACATAACGTTATAACATACTATATTATATATGTATATACCGTGTGGATATACTGACATCGAAGGGGATGCTTCCGTAGGATTAGCCCCCTCCCTCCAATTAAAAGTAATATAAATAAATTATACTCTCCTACTTTCTCCTTCTGAAAAAACTTCAAATAAATGTCAGCCTATTATACCGTGTTTAGTTCCTCTTATTAAAGTCTAACTAGATACAGCATAACACTATAATATAGGTACCTATACATTATACTTATTTGTCGCATTTGAAATATAATAATAAATTCACTTTCGTCAATCAAAAATTATCAACTCACTTTAGTAGTAGTAGTAGTAGTATTAACGGTTGCAGAACTTGACCCAGTTGATCCAGATAACAAGTCTGACAATAATTGGGACGGTAAAAATTCATCTCCTGTTCCGTATGATTTAAGTCCTGAATCCTTTTCTTCTTGATTACTTTCGTAAGGATTTGATAAGAAATTTCCAAAATTGTCGCTTCCGTCGAATAACGAAAGCAAAGGAGATTCGTTTGTTTCTTCGATTGGGTCGCAAGTTGCTTCAATGCCCAATTCCGTATATGAACTAATTTAAAATATAAGGAATGAGTTAAGCATTATTGGGTACATATTAGATTTAGATATGATTAACGATTAACAATATTAATATAAAATTTCACGAAAAAATGTATACCTTGAATCATTGGTATTATCGTCAGTCTTGGAAGCAGATTTTACAGATTCCGTTCGCAACTCTTTAATCATTTTGAAATCGTAATGTTGGTACTCTATGGTTGAAAAAAAATCATATTATAAATAATACTATTTAATGGTATCTAGGAACACAAAACCAGAGCTATATAGAAGAGAATTAAAATAGGGAAAAATAGCGATAAAAAATAGTGGCAGGAGTGAAAATCTTAAATGGCTGTAAAAGCTAAAAAAAAA
>VUJU01000400.1:20983-111412 GCA_009835225.1 Aphis craccivora
TTATTTTTGTTTCTTTATTTATTAAAAATAGGAATCAAAATAATCAAATAGTGATTTTAAAAACGAATTGTAACGATGATTCAATTTATCATCGTCTGACGTCATTATAATCTCTATTGACAAATATAAACCTTAATACTACATTACTACCTAAGTATAAAATATTATTATTTATTTTTTTTTATACTTATTTTAATTTAAAAACTTTTAGTTTGTTTTCAACAATGAAATACGTCTTATATATATAATACATACACAGTAATAATAGGTACTAACATAATATGATGGTTATTTTAAAATACAAAATATTATATTTCAAATATTTACCAGGTGCTGTATATAAACTATGTTCGTGATTCAGTAAATTCAAATTTTACAGTGTATCGTCTCTTGAAACCAATTATTCTAAAATTCCAGTTAACAGCACCAAAAGAGTTATACAAGTTACGTTTCATAAACGTGAGTATTATTATTATTATTTAGGTAATTATAATTTATAACCATTTAAAAAAAATTATGATAATGATAATTATTTTATACTATACAATAATGAATTGTAAGTATATATAAATATTACATAACTTAAAACAAATTACATCACAATATTATTCCTTATTTTACGTGAACTTTGGTTGGTCATCTCGTAAAAGCTAAGTCCAACCGTTGCAGCCTGCTTGTTCTTAGTATACATACATACTATAAAAGTTATCAATTAATATTTTTTGAATACGATATTAAGAATTCAGAAAATGTTTAGGCGTTATCGATATGAATATTATATTTAACTAAAGGAATAGTTACTATTGAAAACCTAATTTAAAAAATAATTTCATATCTACACAGCTACTTATTATACTAAGGTACAATAAAGAGTACATTATTTTAATATGAATATGAATTACCTATTCATATTACTCTAAATTGTTATGTGTTTAAAATTGATAATTTTTTAAGTACGTAAATGGCGGGCCGACAGAAGAAGTGATCAGTAAAGTCACCAGACAAAAATACTTCGGATGCGATTCTGGAGACATTAACCCCACGTGCGGTATACAATATTATGGCTTAAATACACCGGTGCCTTTTTCGAAAGCAAGTAAATTAATTTTTATAATTAAATAAATAATAAATCTAAATTCGTCCTGTTTACAAAGGGCTTTTGTTGTTCATGTATCGATTCGGTCAATGATGCACGACAACAAAGATCGTCCGAGGTAGTGAATAAAAATAACATTTCAATAACTACTTACTGCAATGATGTTGTCACCACTCAACCAAGAGGTGAACAAGATTGTAAAAACATTAGTGAAAGTCCCGCTTATGCGAATTCATACACTTATCACGAAAGTGCGCATTGTTTTAGATATAGCGATTTATGGTAATGTCTATACTGTTAATACTTAGTACTTATACAATAATATTATTTTAAAACCTGATCGGAGAAATGAATGTATTAATTTTACAATGATAGGTATATGTTTTATTTGTATGTATTTATACACGATTTATAGAGGAAAAATGCTTTGATCTTAACTTTGAAGGTGGTCTGTGATAGAAATTTGGATCTAGTTAGTACTTGTGAGAGATAAAATTGAAAATTCTCTGTATTTTTAAAAACCATCGGAAACAAATAAAACGAAAATATTTACACCAAACATATAATACCGACCAGTTTTCGACGAAATTGATTGTATTATTATGTCTTAATACAAATACAAGTATTTTTAGATAGGTACTTGAAGTTATCATCAAATGTGTATACTTGCATTTTCCAAATTTGAACGGAACTAAATATTTTAACAAAAAAAAATAACGATTTTAGTAATTTGTAGTGATTCAAAAATATTTTTCTTGGGGGATTGAAACTTTTACGTATATTATTATTTATTATATTTTACTATATTATTCCCATTGATTTAGTAATAATTAAGGTTAAATAAGTTAAAATTAAATATATTTGTATTATGCATGGCGACAATGACCTGTTGAATTGAGTTATTTAGAGCAACGACAACAACACAAATATTTAAAATACAGGTACAAAAAACATTATAGAATGACATTTTTAAAATACTTCGATTAATTTTAAACCTATTTTTATTTTATGACGTGTAAAAATTAAAAAAAAAATTTTTTCGTATAAAAATTTTCAATTGTATGCGTTATATATTTATACCCAAAATACAAAAATAAAAATTGGATTCGTGTACATTAAGCTGGATATACTTTTAAAATGTCATTTCAAAAATGGTTTATTAAGGCATTTACATTTTAGCTTAATTAACAAAAATATTATATCATAAAACAGAAAATCAATTGGTAGGGCACACCCACTCAGTGAGGATCATCAAATATTGATTAAATAGCAATACTATTATGAATTATTTATAATAAATGATAATTTATATCATATATTATAAAATAATTTTATCCGGCGATATTTATTTATTACCATAACTGATACAGGTTCAATGTTTATAAAGTAGAAAAATCAGAAACGGTCTTACCACTAACAATGGAATTGTTCAAGAAAAGCGAAAGTAGCGTTTACACGATTCATCAACAATGTTTATCGACATCATTGTAAATCAAGCATAATTTAAGCAATAACCATATTATACATAAAATGTATAAATATATATTTCCACAGATCATCCAATAGCAAACTGACTATTTTCAAAAATTTGGTATCACACCGGTTAGAGGTGGTCAAAGGTTTAAATGAAACAATAATGGACAACAACTTGATGGCCATGTTTGTCCTAATACCTCAGAACGTACCTAAAACTTATCAATACAGTCTCCCGCACTTAAACGGTATGTCATTAAAAATAGGTACACCACAATATTTCATAATAATATTATTTATGTACCTAATGACGTTGATCAATAATTGTAGATTCCGCACACTTATGGTTACTGAATTGATATCGTCGAGTTTTATTTTTTAATTCATAGACCATTTTCATGTAATAAGAGTATTTTAATTTGTGTTTCGGTCCACTCGAAAAAAACATTTTATTGATATCAAAATGTACGGCTAGAATTTTTTAGTAGTATGAGGAGGAGTGGGGTACTAGACTGATAATTAGTTATACAAAAGAGACTTAACTAAGATTTCTCGAAATTGTTGTTTATAATTTGTGGATATTGATCTTTTAAAATATTTGTTATTGTATTATTAATATTTCAAATTAAATAATTATTTTCATTATATATAATTATACAATATTTCACCCGTTTAAGTGTAATAAATATGTCAATATTGAATATTTTATTTATATACACTATACTACATATACATACGGTAATGTTGTCGATAAAACAAAGGTCGATATTTTACTAAAAAATACTATATTGTATTAAACATCACTTTTATTATTATTTGAAAATATTTGCAATTTATTTAAATTAAATAACGGCACAGTAACCCCATCCTGTCTCACTCCACAAATTTTCCGTACGTACAAAATAGTTCTGTCGGACACCCGTGATGGTTGTCGTCATCAACGTCGATGTATAGTACCTACATTATCATAAACTTCAGTAATGCACTCTTTTGCAGATCAGAGGGCCGGAAAGTTCCTCGTAATCCATCCGAGTAGGATGTCGAAAAACGGCGGAGCCGAATGCGACAAAATCGGAGTGGAACCGCGAGCTTTCTACGAACAATCGGATAGGTGTTATAGGCCGCGGGGCAGCTGTCTCCGAGAACAACCCGTTGAACTGATGCAGCAGCGTGAGCGAGACTGCGACGGGGAACCGTCGGCGGGTGCTGCGAGTGGTCGTTTGTTCATCGAAGACTACGTTAAAGGTGACATCAGTTTCGACGACGTGACCGACCACATTATCGTGCACCTTCAGCCGGCCCCGTTCGATGCCGAAACACCCATGTCGGTGCAGAGCGTCAGTGAGATCAGACTGGACGACAACGGCGTCGTCAGCAACAAGTATACCAGCTATTACCTATATAATCTTTTTAATTATAATAAATAACAATTTATTAGGCATTGTCTGTAATACAACGGTAATAAATATACGCAATATAATGGCCCAACTCATCACTGATGAGGACCGATCCTCTTATCGGTGGAGTTTGAGTATTAATTAGAAACAAAATTAACATTTTTACATATTATTTTGTAATAGGTACCTATATGTTATTCCAAGATACAGTAAAAAAATTTAAAAAATACAGTTCTATTGGTTTTTAATAAATGAACACTTCAGTAGCTGATAACTTAGTTATAGATATAGTAGATAACTTAGTTTGAAGTAATTATTATTAGCAACTAGTTTTAGCAATGGCTTTTCGTAATAGCGGTCTCTTGGTAATATGTATATTATAATACCCAACGAATTTTTCTCATTACCGGCATATTATAATTATAAAATAATTCAACCAATATTTATTTTATCATAGTTTTAATTTCTAACTAATAATTTGTGTAGTGTACTCTACTACTGCCTACGTATATCATATGCTTGATGCATAATACTCATATTGTGATAACTTATTTTATTAATACTAAAATTAATGTCCGTAGGAATTTGCTTCAGATTAGCGAGATACACGCGATTTTTGATAACGAACATAACAATACTGCAAATTTGCTTGTATTCGTAACGAATTTGAGTTTGAAAACGGCAGAATTCTTCATTGACACTTCTGAGTCGACAGACTCGAAAAATATCGAAAAAAAACGGGGACAAGCGATCGTACATCCGCAGCAGACCGAAAGATTTTTTTTGAAATTCGAATGTCCAACCAAGACCAAAGACTGTATCGCGACCGGTATATTTTCATATATTTGTCTGATATAATTATTAAAATACAATTTATGAACTGACATACAACCAACGTTGTATAATGCTTTACAAATTTACACGTGCAAGTTTTCGGAATGTCAAACACAACAATGCGTGTACCTATTTGTTTTTGATAGTTTTAACGTTTTTTACAATAGTATAATTTTTATGTTTAAAAAAAAAAAAAAATGTCATGTAAAAAATCAGAAGTAATTAAGCCGTTCTAGAAAATATGACGTTTTTGGAATTTCATACAGATGTAATATACCTAATATAGGTACAATATAAAGGACCGTCCTACAAAAATACTAGCTCGCAATATTTTACTTCGTTTTAACTCAAAATAATTATACCTGCATGCATTGTACATTTGGAACCATCACCTGCAGCAATCGAAGCTCCGGTTATTGTCTGATATATGCTTTACCCGTTTTTACATATAATATATAATTTAATAATATCATAACAATAGGCACTGACTTTGCAGTTAGCGAGAGAGTATGTGCGTCATCGTCGGAAAAATAAATTCATCTGTCTGTTTTTCCATATATAGTGCAACTGTACGCCGAAAACGCCGCCGCCGCAGTGGCGTCCAGGAAATTCAAGGCGGTCCGAGGTTCCGGTTGCTACTGCCTGTGGCACAGACGGTGCAAGTGTTACCAGACCGAATCGCCGTGTACCGCCGACGGCTGCAGGTCGTTGAGCCAGGCGCAGTACACCGCGGCCGGATTCCTGGGCGACGTGCCGAGGACGGCGTTCGCCGCCGAGGAGGAGACCGTCGCGGTCTACCACGACGAGCTGACCGTCGGCGTGCTTCTGCTGATGGGCCTGCTGGCGGTGGCGCTGGTTCTGGGCCTGCTCAAAGCCGTGTCGCCGTACCGCGTCCACTGGCTGTGGATAATATTCGGCAATCGGCGACCACTGGACGCGTACCTTGAACCGGAACTGAACGCGTCGCCGGTGGTCCGGGACGAACGGGGTTACTGCGTGCACCCCGCCACCGGGTCCCGGAACATACGGCTACTGGACAGGGGACGGGAATTCGTCACCAACTTGCTGTTCTTCGTCTGCCTGTCCGCCGCCGCGGTGTACCGGTACGAGTACTTCGGGTTCCTGAACAGCGATTGCTGTTTCGCGGACAAAGAACATAATCAATCGTCGTTGTGTTGTGCCACACAGCAGAGTGCAGAGACGGCCCGTCTGCTGCAGGGGTGCCGAGACGATCGCTATTCGCCTCGGCAGAGCGACATTTGCAGCGATTTACGGCAGCAATGTTACGAATTGAACACGTCGGACGAGGAAAGCGTGGTCGACGGACGAACGACGAGTCCGGACCGCATTGCAGCAACGACTTCTTCACACCAATAACTATTAGGCACGCTGTCTTATTTTTACCGCCGCACAGCAACGGTTTTCGGGACGAGTCCTTGTTTTTTCGTTATACGTGAAAAAAATGCTTAGGTGGGTACATATATAGGTACCTACTATACCGGCCGACCGTATTGAGTATGTGTATCTACGTCGAGTAGTAGCATAGTATTATATAAAATTTATGTGCCCGTTTCAAGACTTACTGTATATATATATATAGACTATAATGTGTATAGCTACGTGTAACGCTATATTATATAGGTACCAGTAAAGGTATATTTTGAGGTTATCGACAGATTTTTCAAGTTTCCACATGATTATCGATTCAAACACTATACGTTTGAAAAAGTCAATAGACTACGATTGTAAAACGTAGAGCCATCATCGTATATGTACCATGTACGGGTTATAAATTCTGGCGGTCATTCTATGCAATACCTGCAAGACGTTTTAAAATATATTCCGAAAACCAATTTTTAACCTACTTAAATATAAAAACAATTTACAATTTTATTTTTAGGTAATTATTATTTTTCTCTGACTCGTACTGAATACATCAGTAGCGAATTAAATTTTTTATATAATTACCTCTGTCTCGTACCTACGTATGAATAATCTACAATAAACATTGATAAAGGATTAGACATATGTTTTATTTTAAAAATATATACCTATATTATACACCTAGGCTGACGGGGTTATGAACTGATATTATGGTATGAACTATTGATCTATCGCCAAATTCAATTAACTAATTTAATTTACTCAACAACGAAACACACACGTCATCTACTCGTCTGGGTGTATTAGGATTAGCTGTATCTATTGCGAGCAGTTACCTATTTGCTTATTATTGTAATAATATTAAATATACTAAAATTATGTGTATATTATATAATTATGGTTGGTATACCAACTGTTGTGCTAATGATAATAGAACCATTAATTCAATATAAAAATATAACTTATAACTATATGTAATATGTCTATATATATATATATTGTATAAATAAGTGTATAAAAATGAAATATGAATTTAAGCAATTTAATAAAACATCTGTGGATATGACTCGAGAGCCGTGTTAAGAGGGGGCAATTGTCCTCGGGTACCTTAATTTTATAAAAGTAAGGGGGCGCCTTTTTTGTGCTACCTGTAGTCCCAAATAAAATTTTGCTCCGGTGCGCTGAATTACTTGACACAACTCTGGATAATGTCTTATCATCAATATTGTAATCAGAACGAAAAAAATGGAGTATTTAAGCCTGAATCTTTCACTTTTCACAAAATGGTGTGCTTGATATAAAAAAATAATTGTAGGTACAATACCTAATATTGTCTGAAATGTGTAATTTTTATACGATAGATAGACAATATCGAACGAGATAATACATCATGCGGCAGAAAAGACCACTGTCGTCGATCATTTTAAATATATAAAAATTTTAGTGTTGCAAGTTCAAAACCGAATAAAGGTGAGTGATCATCGGTCAACAATAGTTCGTAAGATAAAAGTATCATGGATTTAGATAGTTAGCGAGTTACGAACATTTTAGTTTTAATATTTGACACAACTATAACTCATTTAAAAATTAAAATATTAATAAAAGCCTAGGGGACGCTATACTACCTTGAAGTTTAATGATAGGTAAATAAATTCTAATATTAAACATTAAACCTAATAAGTAATATCACATTAATGAAGTTAATTCCACTGTAGGAAAATTCGATGTTTTCTATTAAATGGAGACAATAATTGTAGATGTAGCGCTATCTAGGACACGTACTTCCTCAATCACACATTCACACCACAATGAAGCGACACCTTCTGTGTTTAGTGAGTCAAAACCAGTAGTAAAAATGAATTGCATAATAATTCTTTATTTTCATTCTAATGCACAATTTCGAAGTAATATGCTACCAATCGAAATGGATATGCAAGGTCACCACCTTATATTCCTGAATATTTTACACACAATGCATTAATTTCACTTTTAAACAAACCACAATGTTAAAAATTAAATTAAATCAAAGTTCCAATATTTTAGCAACCAGCGTACAATATTCAAATACCTAACTAAACATATCAATATCTCAAATCAGTTAGCAGTACTATTTATTTATAATGATAAATATATATTATATATATCACTAGTTATTATGTAAATACATTAGTACCCTAATTACCCATCTGCTTATAAAAAACTGAAAGGTTTGATAATATATCAAAGCAATGAAATACAAATAATATTCAAGTGCTTGAAAATAATTTTAAATTTTAATCTCATAAAGCTATATTGTTCAATTATAATAATTTAAAATAAAAAAAGCAGTGTTTTTTAGTACGAGGAAAATGTATCATGGAATGAAAAAGCATTAAGTATAAAAAAATAATGGATTAATATACAGAATTTTTTTTAAAAAAAAAAATGTAACAAAAATTAAATTATAAGCTAATTGTTTAAAAGAAGTCTAGTTTTCATCAACTTCTTGTTCTTGTTCTTCATCGAATTCAGCTTCTTCATCAGCAGTAGCTTCTTGGTATTGTTGGTATTCAGATACTAAATCATTCATGTTAGATTCGGCTTCAGTGAATTCCATCTCATCCATACCTTCACCAGTGTACCAATGTAAGAAAGCCTTACGCCTGAACATAGCAGTGAATTGTTCACTAATTCTCTTGAACAACTCTTGGATAGCTGTGGAGTTACCGATGAATGTGGCAGACATTTTCAGACCTCTTGGAGGAATATCACACACTGCAGTTTTAACATTGTTGGGAATCCATTCAACGAAGTAGCTTGAATTTTTGTTTTGAATGTTCAACATTTGTTCGTCAACTTCCTTCATGGACATACGGCCACGGAATACAGCGGCTACGGTTAGATAACGTCCATGTCGTGGGTCACATGCTGCCATCATATTTTTGGCATCAAACATTTGTTGGGTAAGTTCAGGTACAGTTAGTGCTCTGTATTGTTGGCTTCCACGAGATGTAAGAGGAGCAAAACCAGGCATGAAGAAATGTAACCTGGGGAAAGGAACCATGTTGACGGCGAGTTTACGGAGATCAGCATTCAGTTGACCAGGGAACCTGAGGCAAGTGGTAACTCCAGACATGGTCAAAGAGACCAAGTGGTTTAAGTCACCATATGTTGGTGTTGTGAGTTTTAATGTACGGAAGCAAATGTCATACAAGGCTTCGTTGTCAATACAATAGGTTTCATCAGTATTTTCAACCAATTGGTGAACTGAAAGGGTAGCATTGTAGGGTTCTACAACAGTGTCTGATACTTTAGGAGAGGGTACAACAGAGTATGTGTTCATAATTCTGTCAGGGTATTCTTCACGGATTTTGGAGATCAATAAGGTTCCCATACCAGAACCGGTACCACCACCCAAGGAATGTGTCAATTGGAAACCTTGAAGACAATCACAGCTCTCAGCTTCTTTCCTAAAAGAAAAAAAACATTAAACTATAAAAAAAGAATAGTTACAATAATGTAAAAATAAAAATACAAAATTTATCACACATGATATAATAAAAGTACCCAACATTGAAAACATTAGGTAAGTAAAAATAAATTTTAGTGAAAGAATTCATTCACATTGCATTTTTAACACAATACTATAATTAAAATGAACAATTTATGAAATTCCAAATAAATTTATAAAAATGTATTTTATCACTCAAAATAGTTTTATATTAAATGTTCAAAAAAGAGAAAATCAGAAGAACTACTATATTTTATGCTCTGTCCAGCGAGAGAAAGCGCTGCGGGCCGATCAAAATCGGGTTTTCTGCACATTCCCAAACGTCATCCTGCCATGGGGAAACTGGTTTTGATAGCAAAGAGGTGCAAGAGGATGCGCAGAATCGGCGCATTCTCTCGCTCGACAGACCATATATAGATTAATAGTTACATTATAGTAGTAATAATTGATAACTTACCTGACAACATCTAATACTGAATCTACAAGCTCAGCACCCTCTGTGTAATGACCTTTGGCCCAATTGTTTCCAGCACCTGACTGTCCAAAGACAAAGTTGTCTGGTCTGAAAATTTGACCGAATGGTCCAGATCTGACGGAATCCATGGTACCAGGTTCCAAATCCACCAAGATGGCACGGGGTACATACTTTCCACCTTTAATTTTATTTATTATTAGTTAAATAATAACTAGAATTTAAGAACTATCAATTTGAAAGAAAACACTACCTGAGGCTTCATTGTAGTATACATTAATACGTTCCAATTGGAGATCAGAGTCTCCATGGTAGGCTCCAGTTGGGTCAATGCCGTGTTCATCAGAAATGATTTCCCAGAACTAAGAATATTATGAAATAAAATTAGTACATTTTAAAGAGCGTTATATTAAGGTTTATATATATATTAGGTAATATCAAAAAGGCAGTCAAAACTGATTATCACTAAAATCAAAAATTTAATTAGGCAATTTAAAAACCAATGTCAAATATAAATACTTCAAAAAAATAATATTTTGTCTATTTATAATTTTAATTAAGTTAAGAATATTTTAATATTAAAGCAAGTAAAAACATATAATAATTAATAATTATTGTTACGGTTGACTTATGATGCATAAAAAATATGAAGCTAGTCCAAATAAATGTATATTATATAGTATAACCTTTAAAAGAAAATGTTAAAAATTAAAATAGTAATGAAATTATGTGCCTTGAACAGCAATTTAAGCATCTTACAAAGTTAGTGGGTCATAAAAATTATAACCTTAAGTGGAATACATTAGCTCTATCTAGTTAATATAGTTATATAGTATCTGTTTAATATAAATTAATAAAATTGTCATCAATTTACCAATTCTAAACATGGAATAGTTAAAAAGTACCAATTGAAATAAAACCTAATTATAAGTTTGTTAAAACTATTAACAAAATTCAGTACTCAATATTTCAACATTAAGTGAATAAATTTATATAATAAAAATAAACAATAAAACTAAGAATAAATTAATTTTTTCATTATAAAACGCTAAGAAATCAACGAAATTAAACAAGAAAAAGTAGGCGATTCCCACGATAACGGTTTTTGCAATCAGATACAAAGACCGCATCCTTAGTTGACTTTCAAACTTGACCACGCTACGATTTGAAAACCGGTTAGCATAAGATCGCGTATATTGAGTATATGTATAATGTAAATACATGTATGAACTAACAAATAAAAACTACCAATTGTGTGTAAATTAAACGCTAATTTGAAAATTAAAATTGTTGTATGAAAAGGTTTGTATCGAAACAAAATTTGTAGACGCGAAGTTTATGAAAAAAAAAAAACACCGGCAAGATACCGCAAAGTATCTTGACCCGACCGCCATGTTTAAACGATCAGACAGAACGCAGCTGAGCTTTTATATATTTACCTTAGCTCCGATTTGGTTTCCGCACTGACCGGCTTGAATGTGTACGATCTCCCTCATGGTTAAAGGTTAAAGTGTAAATAAAAAAGTTTAAAAAAATTAAAAGTGCTCGAGTGAGAAGCTTGAGATAATTGTTGAGGTACAGCACGGCGACCGTCTCGAACGCTACAGAGAAATAAAATGGCTACGGCACGGGTTTTGTCGGTTTTGCGGCGTTGGCGACGCACCAGCAACCCCGCTCCGACCGACGCCCTTGTAGCGTTCCGATTGGCCGGTCGCCACAGTGGTGCCAACGCAAACGCGCCGAAATAACGATTTTTCTCGTTATTTCCTTTGGTTTTTTTTTTTCATCCACCTTCCGCACGGCGCACTGTCGCTTTTTTGAATTTGAATAACCCAATCGTTAATCGCGTGCCGCTTGCCGTTTTGGGCGTCGGCCAACGCACCGCCGGCCGCCGCCGCGCATTGCGCACCGCATTGAATACGATTGTTTACGACGTCTGCCCCGACGCCGCCGACAACCGTCTGTCTACTTCCCCCTACGCGCTATCCTTTAACGGAAATTTAACGTATTCGATCGTTAAAAGTGCAGTGCTCTCACTCTAGTCTATAACTCTTCCTCTCTCTCTCTGCTCACAGCTCTCTCTATTCTGTAAATTTTTTCGAAGAAGAATAGGTATTATCATTATTATATTTTCTTACATTGCATTAATGTCGCTATATTTATTATTTAAAAAACATAACGACTTTAAAAATCTGTTGTGATTACGTTCTGATGTTTGATCGTGTGTCTTATCTATACGATTACATATTATTTACATACAGCCATAATTGTTGATATTTAAAAGTAAACAATCATATTTAACGGTTTTCGATGCCTCGCACAACAAACGATCTTAATTAACCCATTACTTTATGTATAATTTAATGTATATTATAGGTACTTGAGTGAAACAGGAAACTGATAAAAAATAATAACTTTTGTTTATGATTGTTACTGCCTATAGATAAGTATAAACTGTATAAGCACAGCAATAATTCGTTTGAACAGATAAATAATTCTTAGATATTACATAATTATTTTACAACGACTGTTAAGCATCGGTGCCTATTATACCTTTGTACCTCAGAATCAGTTTCACCTACCTACCTTATCAATTCAATCGGATGAAAAACATCAAAAAATAACGTTCAAATTCTGTTGCATAAATGATGCCCATCGTTTATTGACATTATCTAATTCATTATACTTATAATATACTTTTTAGTAATTACCTATAAACTAAACACATGAGAAGTAATTTCATAATTTTGTTACTATTTTTCAATGTCCATATTGATCATTGAATTCGGGTTTTTAAAGTTTCCGACTTTCTCTTAAAACGCATTTATTAATATCTTAGTAGCTAAATAGCTATACCTATGAAATATGTTGTTTATATATATAAAGTATGAACGTAAATACATAATTTTACCTTCGATATATTTTACAAAAACTTATATTGACACAATTGGGTTTTATTTCGGTTGTTTCTATAATAGTACTTCAAGGTCAAATTCTTATTCATTGGCACCTACCTAGTGTTATTTTTCATCTTGAGACTTTATGAATGAACTGGATAATATTATGTTAATAAGTAGCACAATACTATAGGTAATAACTAATACCTATTTGTACCTATAGGCTAAAATAAATTAATTATTTATAATATAATATTAAAAATCAACATTTTTATTTTTTTATCTTACTAAACGCAATCAATACAACACCAATATATTTATAAATAATAATCATGAAAACTTGCCTACACGTTTAAGGTATCTGCATTATTTATAAATTACCTAGGTACTATGAAAAAAAGCCTAATAATAAATAAACTAATAAATTAAAAAAATTATAAATAAGATCAATATAATGCGTAGCAGGTACATAGAATCACCGGCGCCAATCTAATTGTAATATCATGATTCATGGCCATAATGCAATATTTTATTTTAGGGTGAAAAGGTTCCCCAGTTTTACGTAAATAGTAATTATAACGACAAAAGAGGGTTTTTGTATAGACGTATTATAGTCAATTATTGTCAACATTTTAATATGCAAGTAACTATGAAATACATATTATATCGTATACCTACTATACCTACCTATCATGTAGGTATAGGTATATTATATTATAGTGTGGCTAACAGGCGATATAGCTATAATAATGTTTTTTTTTATTACTTCCCTATTTGTTTGAAGGGTTATTGTTGGTTTGTTACTACTGACTGTTTTGATATAATTGCATGCAAACACCATGAACCTATATGCCCTTTAAATAATACTTTTGGCGCCACCCAGTCATTTAAATAAAATATAAATAATATAATTTGAGTATTTCACGAGAGGTACATGTCACATTTATTTAATTCAATTATTCATATACCTATAAGTAAATTATGCGGATTCAATGTCATCATTTAGTTGTTTGACGAGTAGGTGATTTGTAAATAAATATTAGACCTAATACCTTTAAATTTTTTCATACACAGTTAAATCCCATCTATAAACGTATTTACTATAATATACTTTATGTTTGTGCGTTTGTACTGGTAGGTATTAAGTCTTAAGTGTAAAGTCTACAAAAACTTAAGGACCCATATAATAAACATAAAACATTAATTATACTAATATAAATGTATATTGTATATTATATGTTTGTAAAAACCGTTGATTATTTTATGTATAAATGTGTGTGCATATATAATAAATAACAATAATTAAATATATTTTAATAGTTAGTTTTACATAGGTACTTCCACAATACCTACCTTATAACTTAAAAGTCATAGGTATTAATATAATAGTATACGTTTTATTACTTATTATAGTGAGGATGACCCTACATAATTATATTGTGATAAAAGCACAGATATATACTATATCTGTGGATAAAAGTTATTAATTTATTATGAATGAAATATGAATTTATATGAACTTGATTGGCTATATAACAATCGTACAGATTTAAAATGGTTTTTAAATATTACTCTATACTCCACACATACACATATGACTCGATGTAAATTATAATTATTACTTATAACTTAACAATAGCACGTACATATAATAATTTATTTTGATATTAATTCTATAAAAATACCGACAATTTTGTTTATTAAAAAATAATCCGTTAAAATATAATTATTACTTAAATATGTTTATCATAGGTAATTCTGGTAATTAATAAAATATTATTGTAATCTACTATACACTCATAAGTACTTCCTCTCGATGCATTATCAAGGACCTACTACTCGTGTATTATATAATATTATATTGCTAACAGTAGCTTATTATAGCTTCAGGCATATCTACCGCCAAAAGTTATATTGTTCGTTGTACCTAAATTTTGTATATAATATTATTATTTAACTTTTTCTCACTTGAACGGACATCCCGCTTACGATTATTACAACAGTAAGTATGACTATCGTCTATAGTTCATTAGTCGGGTATACTTATATAGGCTATATAGGTTAGGTTATATTTATTTATGGAACTTAGGTAGGTATGTAATGCATTATTGTTACCTATTGGTTATTAATTATTAAAATTTAACTCCACACACTCCAAATCAATGTATGAAGTTAGACACACTATAATATACATATATATATATATATACTAATGGGTATAGCGTGATGTGGATATCAATGGTGTCTGGCATCTGTCAACACCTTTTGAAAATTGTAGGTATAAAAATGCTCCTTCTACACGATGGTTGATTCTACTACTAAATTGTATCTAATTGGTACTAAAAGGTCAACAAATTATTTAGGAAATTTAAAAAAGAATTATGAAAAACGAGGATATAAATAATAATAATTATACATAAGAATTTAGTATTTACGAAAAAAAACTGTAGTTTTAAACAAAATCAAATATATATTTTGTCGCAATTCGAAAATGATTGATATATTATAGAATTTTCTAAACATGATATAATTTTAAAAATATTTTGATTTCCTTTGAAGCTATTTTTAAACGTTTTGTTTTTTTTTATATTTAAGTTTTTTCTATAAATACTAATAAAATGTATTTTGTTGAATCAAAAATGTAGTAGGTTGCCGTTGCTCGTAAGTTATCATTTATGAGCTTATATTTATAGCAATTTAAAAGTACAATGTTATTAGGCACAACTTTTTGTAAGTGTTTAATATTCAAATTTTTATAAAACCACTATTACACTTGGAAATTATTTTATAGTTAAAATTATAATTGAAAAATTTTGATTTCAATATAATGGTTAATCATAAGTTATTCATAACATCATACATCATTCAAAAAATATCGAAAAATGTATTTACTTTAAAGTTTTCAAAATTGAAACTTTAAAAGCCAATTAAACAAAAGTGACTAGTATATTTTTGTTGTTTTTAAATATCTGTATGAAAATAACTTATTAATCTTTTATTATATTTTCAAGCCTTTTGTCTCTATAATAAAAATGAAAAAAACCTAAATTAAAAAAATCCAATCAAAATTATATAACTTCTAAAAAATGCTTATGTAAATATTTGAAAAAAATTATAATTATTTATAATTATTCGTTTTTTAATTACAGTAAAATAAAATATTCAATTTTATCAAAAAACTATAGTATATATTATAACATGTGTATACATAATATGAATTATATTACCTATATCTCGTGATTTCTTTTCAAAGTATCTACTAGATTAGATTTTGTACCAGAAAAATGAAAACCATCCTCAAAGTTGAAAATTGAAATATTTATATTTTCCCTTTAAGCAATGCAAGTATAGACACACAAAAATAAACAAACACCTTTCTGAAACTAATTTTATTTCATTTGCTGGACTCAGAATTTAAAAGACAAAATTATAAAAATATTGTCTCAATAATAACAGATTTAAAACACATATCTATGATTTTATTTAATTTTGGTTTAGGCCAGAAAAAGCTTTTAAAAAAAATAGGTGCGCGGATGCAAACTCTGCACCTACCTACTAACATGATTCTGCAGAAGCTTGTTCTTAAAATTTGTATTCATATTTTATATCACATTTTGATATTCCTGGTATTATTTATTTTGTTTTATTACTAAATATATTAGTATTAATATTTTTTACTTCATTTAAGCTACATAATTTAACATGTTCATATAATTTTATATATATGCCTTGAGATTTATAAGAAGTTTAATTATTTTTGGGTGTTACTAAATGCTAAAATACAATATATTGCATACGTACATGAATATTGTCTATTTGATACGGTACCTATTGTACTATCTATGTAATTGTTCGTTTAGTCTAAGGAAGTCATGCAAAGATGTAGTTATATGCTTTTTTTTATTTTAACGGAGGCGCTCCTTTTCCACCAATAACGGATGACGGAAATTGAACAATTATTTTAACTTCAAGTAGGAGTTAAATCGCCGCCCACAATTTAAAATACATTACTTGAATCATAGTGGGTGAGGACCTTGGTAATGTCATATCCTATACAACATGTATTATAAAATGATCTCAAACGACTCAAATATCCATACGTTTGATGTAAAACTATCAGCAATATATAGGTAATCCGACCAAGTTACCTAACTTTATAATTGACAGTGTTTATATTATTATAACTCATAAGATCATTAAGATATATTTCGAAAAGTAATGATAGAAATAGAACAATATTCTATACTTACTTCTATATTATTATAGAAATTCGGTAAATCATAAGGTACATAATAGAACATAGCCTATAATAATCCAATAGATAGTTAAGTATATATGTTTACGTTCTCATCTGTAATATCAATTACCTAAAATGTATTGCTCTGCTATCACACATAAATCAAAAATATGTTGAATATGCATGTATATGTATGTCTACAAATATCTCAGAAGTAAAAATCGAAATAAAAATACACCCATAGCAGTTTAAAATGTTTAAATAGATGTATAGATTATGAATCTAAAAGGAAACTGAATTGCTTGTAATTTGTTAAAGTCAAAATGTTTAATATAAAGTACAGAATTTAAATTACACAAACAGTTTTGTATAGAATGTACATAAAAAATTACCTATACCTAACGAGTTACACTAATCTACATAATATGCTGTGCTGCAATGATAATAGCATACCTATTGATTTAAATAGATAGACCATATTATGTATAAATTAAATACCTATGTATATATTTAATATTAATGCAGGACGCAGATATTTAAATATGTTTTTCATATTAAGGTAAATCTTAAAACACTGAAGTAATTTAGGTATAGGCAGTAAAGTATTTAAATATGTATATTAGTATGTTAATTAATCATTATAGTAGGTAGGTAGCTATGTATATATTAGGTAAATCGATAATAAATAGTTAAAAGTGTAAACCTAGGTACCTACTTTATAATTTTAGTGTAAATAAGAAAAATATGAGGTAAGCCATACTTTTTAAAAATTATCAAAATATGGTTCATTGTAAAAGTTTTTGTAAAATAATTAAATTAACCAGTTACAAAAAATAAACAAAAAAAACTGAACACTAAATGTTTTATAAGTTATTTAAATATTTAATTCATAATTTCTAGTTTTATCTGTATTAAGTATTAACTGAAAATAGACTTAATTCGCACAACTTTTATATACCTTTTTCCTATACATTTCATATTAACTTTGAAAATAATTGCAATAATACATTGCAATAATAGTACCTATATATTATTAATCAATTATTGAACCAAATTACTTATTTCACTTTTATTCATATACCCGATGGAGTAAAGTTATTGATTTTTATGCAAATATACATAATTGTTTAATTATAAAACAAAATATATATGATCATAAGTAAACTTATAACGATCACAATAATCAAACATTATAATAACCACAATGCAATTTGCCTATACTTTCACATATATATTGTCTCAGACTTACAAATGTACAAGGTACAACATATCAAATCGATGTTCAGTAAAACCAATTTTGTGTTGTTAACTTTAACATTAGAGATAATTGAGTCATTATCAAACTTAAATGTAAGAATATTATCTGTGTATTTCAGTATTTGTACCTACGTCATTTTTCACGTTGGATATTTTAATATTTAAGCGCATTATAAATTATAATTTATGAGTATGTAAAATATTACAATTTAAAAATGCTTCTAACTCACTTAAAAATTAAAATATTGTAGTAAACCAATGCACAAACGAAGATAATATTCTTACATTTAAGTTTGCTAAAATGTCAATTCAATTTAGCATTAACAAAGCTAACAACACCAAATTGATTCTACAGAACACAAAATTGCCGTGTTGTACGTTTGTAGTTTTTAAGATATAGCGATAAAAAAATTATGGGGTTAGGTTATAATACATCCGTTTAAAACATTTTTTTTTTTTTACTTTAAAATATAATGTATAAATCAATAAGTAATGAAAGCACACAAGTTAAATAATTATCACTAGTAATCATTGACTACAGTTATAGTATTATAAATTTATAAATATAAATTTATATTATGTGTACCAGTGTACCATCATAACTATTATCTCCGAGTAATTTATTCATTATTACAAAACATATAAATCTATTATCTACATTCTACGCTACACAGAAGTCTTAAACCTTTTATTGCAATGAAAATCATTTTGCAGAATTCCAGCTATTTTTAGTTTAATAAACCTCGGTCTAGATAAAACCAGTACAATCAATTTTTCGAGCATTGCATTCTTAATTAACCATAGTTAGGTATTTATACACAATAATATTATGATGACTAAGATACCTATAATAAGATGTAATTTATGATCAACAACGTTTAATATTTTCTTAGTTTATAGATAGAGAGTAGAGACCACTATATACAATATTATATATATATATATAAGACTATTATATGTGTATGTCAATATTATGTTAGTATATTAAAGGTAGTTTACAATTAAAATAATAATTAAAGATTATACCTAACAATAAAAATAAAAATATACAGATTCCTTTCACAATTACATTTTTAACATGCTTTATGGTAGTCACAAAACTTAAAATGTATGTCCAATGATAGTTTAAAAATGATATTACGTCACAAACTAACCTTGAATCACTTCATAGTATTGTTATATAGATACCGGACTACGAGTATATGACAACCATCTGGTACCACCCATCTGACTATCTGATAGACTGTTTTCAACAGTTTCGATATTTTTCATAAAAGTCAAAATTTTCATTTAATTTTCAATAAGAAAACAATAATTTGTAATTTTTTTTTTTGTCAAACTAAAAGTTGTTAGCTGAATCATTATAAAAAAGTTAGGAATCTCTATAATAAAGTAAAATTCTCATTTTACGAGGAATACTATTTTTGAATTTATTTTTTAGGACTTAAAATTGCTAGCTGAACTGCATGAAAATTAATACATCTAGAGGTATCATCTAATTTTCCAATTTGTCATAAAATTCTCTCATGTAAAGTAGGTCATAAGTTCAAAAACTAACTTTTTTTTTAATTAAAAGTATTTAAATGTTTTAATAGAAAAATGTTTTTACAATGTAGAAAGGGCTTCTTAAATTTATTATTTATGTTTATGTATAATGTATATTATATACACATGATAATATGATGTAACTAAATGTTTAACAGGGTTAATAATCTTCAACTTTATAAAAAGAAAATTGTTAGGTATGTTAAAACAATTAATTAATTAAAAAGAAAATAACAAAAATAATAACCCAGGCTGTAGTTAAAAGAAAATAATTTTTGCATATAAAAATGTTTAATATAATAAATTGAGGAAAAAAATTACAGTAACGTAGCTTACGTACTTATATACCACTTATGCACCACAAGGCTTATTCAATAAATATTTTTTACTCATTATCCACATGATTAAAAACTACAGATTATAAATAAATTTAAGTGATCGACAATCCTGAACTTTTAATAGTTTTTTTCTGGTCTTATAATTGTAAAATATAAAATCGAATTTAATGAATAATTATTCAAATTATTTACGAAACAGACTAAAAATTGACTTCTCTTAGAACCACACTCTAGAGATGTCATTATTTCGTGTAATGCGTATTTATAACCATATTGTTCTAAGATAAAAATAAATATATTACAAATGTTCAGCATAATACATAGATACACACCATAAACCTATACATATTTTACGATCCAAACATATAAATAAATATGATCTAAACTTCAAGCAAAAAAAAAATCGTGTATGGTAATCTTCATCTGTGCAAGCGATGATGGTGCTACCCGTAAGACTTTCACAGATGACATTAATCAATATTAAAAGATAAAATATCTGGTATAATGTTATTGCATTTTATATATATTTATATATATATATATATATATACATATATATGAAAAGTAGCGAAACGGAAATTTAACGGGATATATATATTTATGTTGAATCAGTGCGGCGACGGGTATGAAAATAATGTAAAAAATATTGAAACACGTACTAGTGTATGTAACCATATAAGGCCACGTTCTCAGTGTGTTTGCTGGTTCGACGATTATCACATCGCGCAGTAGGTAAACGACCTACGCACACGACCAAGCCTACCCACTTGCCACTATATAGCTTTGCCCGTATATAGACTGACCGTCATCCTCGGTCTTGTTTTCGAAAAAGCCTTTCGCACTTCACTATACTATACAGCATACAACAGTATATATGTTATGATAGTATAAATACTATTTTAGTACGTGTAAATGTGTACGTCTTATCGTAGATATTTCGTACAATGTGTGTGAATAACATAAGTACCTATAAATTATAATTATCTATATAATAATATTATTTATTTTGAATTCATAATACAACAATGTCAACAATAACAGTATGATATGTATTGTAACGTGTTACACTCATCTGTACAACCAAAATTAAATTACACAATGCACATATGCATCTTGTGCTGTAGGTAGGTATTTATTTCATTCATTCCATTACTTATTATACAGACATGCGTGCAAGAGCGTTATAGCTGGTTAGGTTAATACCTTATGTACTTGAATATGTATATTTGTATTATGTATGTGTGTGCACGCGTTTGCTTGCATCACTATACACGTAGTGTAGTTGAGTTGGTATGATATAGGTAGGTACCTAATAATATTTATTCAAAATTCGTCATTCGACAAACAATTATTATATATAGGTACCTACCAAAATGATGCACGATTGTACGTCCATTGACGATTACCTTTATTGGCTATATTCTTTATACCGAATAAATTATAACTCTAAATAGGTATATTATAAGTAATAACTAATAAGTATCTTTAAGAAGAAATTACTTAGATGTTAGATTATATTTTTTTACGTTTAAAATAAAACACAAATGTAGAATTTTTATAATAATACTGTTAATAAATATAGTGAATTGGTGTTATATATTTATATCAACTATGAAGTATATAATTATATTATCTAGATTCTATAGATTAAATGAACAAAACATACATTTTACACTAATCATTTTACAAACTTGAAAACCAAAAGTTTGGAACTCGTTACAGGTATATTTCTGTATTAAATAATAAATAAACATGACATAATCACACAAAATACTACTTTATACTTTATTCATAACAACGATACGTGATACATTATTATTTAATCTTGTTAATTATTAATTATAAAGATATTATAAATATACAACACGAATAAATAATAATTTTATTTTAATAGATAATACATATTCATTATTTATATAAAAATCATTAAATCATGATTATTTTACTTAGAAGCTTCGGATATAAATACTAACGACTAATTTATAGGTAGGCATGTTTCCATTCGAGTTTATAGTATATAATATGTATATGGCTTAGTTACATATTCAGACCAATCCTTTTTAAGAAAATATTAACATTCATTCCAATTTTGGTTACCATTTATATACAGGTTATTTCTTAAAGGACTGACTAATTTCTAAAATTACGAACTGTGTTTATATAATTGTTTCGCAACGATTTGAATCACAGTTAAAATATATTATTATTCAGTTTTTTTAAATGATAAAATTAATAATAAATTACTAAGTATAATTTTTATAGAGTTTATTCTATTAGTATAGTAAGTATAATAAATCCTCTCGAGTACTCATTTTCAAACCTAATTTTTGTTCTATAATTATATATCTAGTATATATAGTTTACCACTATTATATTACTGATTATAAGTACAATAAATGAATGTAAATAATGATATTTTAAACATTAATTTTATACAATGATTGAAATTCTTTAATAAATTACACTCACATTATTATGAAAAATGTTTATACATTTTAGTTTCACATAAAAGGATATATGTTTTAAGAATTTTTATGGATGGTAAGTATAAATGTGTGATAATTGAACATCAAATGATAAATTAGTATATTATACACAACGGTACTCCGCAAAACTATGGTACCTATATGGCTATATACTATTCTAATCAACCATAAACTTTAAGTACATACAAATAGTATAGCTAAATTATTACACGTTAAAAATTCGGTATTTTTACATTAACATTCTCTGAGTATGAAATTAAAAATATGTTATAAACCAAAAAAATAAAACTTTAAGTATGATAAATTGATAACAATAATAAGTAGTAAACATTTTTCATAAACGTAAAAAATACTTTTTGATGTAATCGGTGTTGACTTCTAAAGAATCAGCCAGTATAATACACATAATCAACTTCTATACTAATATTCTACGGTTTCAATAAATGTAGTTTAAGTTGCATGCAAACAAGTCGACACACGCACGTCGGTTTATGTCGCAACGTGAGTCATCATTTTATTAGACCTATGAGTAAGCTTTGTTTCTGGTCCATGGGTCCTAGCAACAGAAATAAAATCAATAGCCTGACGCCTGCGGAAAACATGCAATAGCAGAAAACTAGTGCCACTTACCAGGCGCCACAATAAAATATGTGACGTCGCTTAAAACCAATTCGAAAGTTTCGAAAGACACCGACAAAACTTTGTCACGAGTCACGACTCAAGAGATATATTTGGAATTTGAATAAGTAATTATAGTTACCTTATATACCAAATTATTGGTTAACCTAGCTGTCACAATTGTCATGGTTATTATAATATCATAAATTAAAAGTTTTCAGATTTGGAGGTAACTTTTTAAATTAGCTTCACTCTTATCTCAGTCATCGTATTCAGTCTGTAAGTATCTCGTTTCACTACTCTGATGATTATCCAGTGACCTCGGGTGTTCCATAGGGCTCTCGCACCTAAGACCATTAATAGGTATTCTTTATTTATATAAATTATCTTCTACTAGCCTTTGATACTAATAAATAATAATATTAATATTTTTTCGTTTGCAGATAACACAAAATTATACTTTGCCGTTAAATCTGTTAATGACATAAGAGGAAATTAGGGATTCACCCCCTTCCCAAAATTTAGTTTTTATTATTATATAAACTCATATTTTTATAGATACATTACCTCAATAATAATATTTAAAAATATTGCATTTTATTAAATAGTCCCATAATTGAAGTGTGTAAACTTTTTGTTAGATTATATAAAAATATAACTATGAAAATGTATAACCTATCCCTCCCCCCCAAAAAAAAAAATTCCTATAGTGGTTACAAGGATGCTACACCCACGGCATGACGTGGCGTCTCCATCTTACAAATATACAACATAGCAAATTTTCGTTCATTATAGAACTATTTTTGTGTTGTTAACCCATTATCAAACTTAAAGGTAAGAATATTATCTATGTTTGAATATGGTTTTTACATTTGATATTTACAAATGCATTTGTAAGAAAATTATGATTAAAATTGCTGATAATTTGCTTATAATAATTAGATATTGTTCCTATACCTTTAAGTTTGATGATAGGTTTTTAACTCACTCAAATGTCGGTTGTGTTGTATTTAAGTATTTTTATAAGAAAGTGACAACTGCACATCCGGACGTATAGCATCCGCACTTAACTTATAAGTCAATATCGACGTATCGCATTAGTGCATTATACATATAGTTGTGTGAATATAAAATAATTAAATAATAAATTTAAAAAAATTTCAAGTTCCATCCAATAAATTTTTTTTGAATTAAAAAAAAATTATTGATTTCGTTTAAATACTAAAATTGCATAAACATTTTAATTTGTATATTGAAAAACATAAAAGCTGTAAATAATATGTATTTTTGCAGATATAACTAAAATTTCTTTAAGAACATCTTAGGTATGTAGAATATTGTATTAAACATTAGATACTCTGCTATGCTTAACCTCCATCCGTAAATTTGTAATTAACTTTTATATTGTAGTTTTAAAAATTTTAAATAGTTTTAATCGATAGTTAGTACGTATTTTTTTATTGTCAATATTTTATCTTCTATAATATAGTAGGTATAGAACTAAGTATACTATAATAATTTTACTAAGAATCTTATAATAATAATTATAATATTATGAATACCATGTCTAAGAGTATACCCATCACGTATAGAGTTCATTTAACTTCATGAGCCAATTTTTCAAAGTATAAAAAGTATTACAATAATATTTTCAGTGATAAGCCGTAAATAAGAGAAAGTTGTGGAATATCGATAGCAACTCATATATTATACTCTGTCTTGCAATGTGCCCCCTTCTCTATGCACCGTTATATTATTGAGCTTCGCACGAAAAGGAGAAAGTATAACTGCACAATACACACATGTCAGATATAGACATACTATTAACTCCTCCCCCTTTTTAATGAGATTATACTTAAAATAAATTGTAGGTATACGAACTATCAACAATACATAATCTTCTAAACTGTAACTTTTAAGATTAAGAGTTACCTATGTTACATTTTATTATTGTTCACTAAATAAACAATTATATCATTCAATTGTATCTTCTATTATAAATAGGATCTTTTTTTAAAAAGGAATGAGAGGATATGAAGAACTAGATCTACTTGATAAATACTTCCGTAACTCATTAGTCATTACTCATTTATATTTTACATAACAGTCATAACTCATAACATAAATCGTATTTATATACTGTTATCAGTTAATATAAATTATGTAACTACATAAATTACTTGTTAAACAGTTTATTTCAATCAAAATTATAAATTTCATCTCCTGCTGTCATTCAAAATTCTCATGAACATTTCCCTAATATATAGGTAGGTATATATTTTTTAATTGCTTTTTATAAAGCCCATATTATATGTACAAGTATAATCCCTGATAATTCATTATCATTGATAATCGTTAGTTATGTATGACCTATCTTCACTTGTCTTAGCAAAGGATTTGAATTCAGTATATAAGTGGAACTTTATTTACCGTATAAAATAAGCACTTAAAAAATAATTAACGATAAGTATTTTTAACATTTTTAATTAAATTACTATAGAGTATAGATAATAGTATAAGATACGAGTATATACTATAGCCTATAGGTATACCTATTACCTACCTAGTATAGCTATTAAATTAAATAATTGAAAAAGATACTATTCAATATACAGGCACGAACACAAAACAACAATTTTGACGGAAGTTCTTAAAAAATTTACATTAATCAATATTACATACATGATACATTTTTTTTATTTTCGTGGATGTATTTAACCACCAAACACTCTGTATACGCTCTTGATAGTACCTATAGTAATATGTTATACCCATTATACATACCAATAAGTTACAATATATAATATCATGGCGTAGGTAGAAAATATTTTCAGAGGGGGTTTTGGTCTAGAAATATATAAATTAGTTCACAATATTTATTTTAAAATTGTTTACCTTTAATTTCGGGGGGTGTTTGAACTTAAATTTGTACAACTATTTTCAGTTTATTGGCGCTACTCATTCTACTATATTCTTGGTACTTTAATTGTAATTTAAGTTTTTAAATTTTATATTCATGCTTACAGGAATATAAATAGGAAAAACTCTAAATGCGTATAGGGTTATAATATATATAAACTGTATATATAAATACCTATACAAGGCTAAAATATTTAAACTCTTAGTATACTATATAATAATATAATATAATATATACTACCTATGACCCAAGGCCCTCTTCTGAATGACTTATCAACACGCAGTGCCGTTATATCGTCGTATCCATGTAGATGTTATACGGTTTTTACGGTGAGGCGTAACCTAACAATAATTTTTAAATTATATGGATGTAGGTTGTATGTAATAATATAATATATTATTATAAAGTTACCTATAATTGTACCTTAGAATATTGGAATTATTCAGACGTGAATTTAGATTTGTAATTGGACTAATTGGAGTAGAAGGTGGATCATCGATGCAACTAATAGTAGATATAACTAGTGCAAAATACTTGACTGACAATTTTTTTTTAAATTAAAAAACTATATATATACATGTACTATGTATTTGTATATCTATAGGTACCATAAATTAAAGAAGATCCTAAAGCTACCTTGTTAAAAATGTAAATAAACTGCTTAACAAAACATGTAAGTATGTGTGTGTTTCTTTATCACGTGGTGTTCCACAGTCACTGCGACACTGTAGGTCGCATTATTTTTATTTTCATTTCTAGTTTTGCGAATGAGGGAAGGGTGTATTATAAAATATAAAGGTTTTTATTTATGTTTAGATAGGTACTATATTAAAAATACTTTGACAATTTGATGCTGCATGAAAAATAACAACATCAATTAAAATATATAAAAACAATATAAAATTAAAAATAAGTTATATACCTATTAACTATTTTTATATTAATCAACGTGTAAGTATTTTAGAGTATTATTTTATTGTTTATTACGAATTGAAATAGATAAAAAAGCAAAACGACAGTTATAAATATCTATAAAAATAAAAATATATTAATAAAAATCGATTTATCATTATTGTTTGCGTAATATTCAGTAAGACTGTTGCTTAGTTGCATTGTACATAATATTATTAGCCATAACTCATAATAATTGTATACAGTGACATAGGTATTATAGGTACTTAATAAGTACCTTATGTAGTTATGTAAGCCACTGTATCCAAAGTATACATTTTTTAACATAAGTGTTTAAAACTATAAATATTTAGGTATTCAGGAATATATTATCTATACAATCTAGGTAGGTATCTATAATTTTTAAAAGTTATAACAAATACTAACTAAGTATATTGAATTACGTATAAATTGTTTTTTTTTTCAATTATTTTAATTTGATTTTTGACTGTATAACGGATATTTTATCTACACAATTGATAATCAATGGTTTTTAAAATATGTATTTGAATTTAGGTACGGCTGGACGGTTAGAATGGTGTAGACTATAAACAATAAACATATTATATAGGTAAATAAATATAATTTATCTACCTAGTACCTATTGTAATATAATTACAACACCAAAGTTATGGTAGTATATGTACATAATATACAAATTACTACGAACGCGACAGGAACAGAATAACAGAATATTGTCATTATTAAACGGTGTACGTTTTATGCCATGTTCAAGGTAATAATGTCTATTCGGCAAGTAGTAATGGTGGTGGAGAGACGATACAATAAAAACAACTTACGCAATTTTCGAAGGATTTCCGGCGTCACGTTCTGAACACCGCGCACCCATCTGGCCATCTATACGCCCACTCGGTATGCCGATATCACAGAATAAAAAGATATCGTGTTACTACTTACCTATATACCCGACTGTTCTAAATGAATTCATGGTTCACATTGGTTACTCATCGTCGTTATTTTATGGTCGCGGTAATCATTTGATTATATAGCAATCTTTCTTACAGACATAATATACCTACCTACCTATAATCAAGGCATTTTTTAAAATACGAATCTAAAAAAAAAAATAACAAGATGAAACAATTTAATGTGTTTTATTTAAATATCACATAAATCAGTTTTAAGATAATTGTCAAATTAAAATATTAAAGATAAATTAGGAAATAAAAAAATCACAAATATCGTACCTATATTATACTATATAATATCTGCCTAACCTATTACCTATATTACTCTATAGGTAGTGTATAAACATAATTTTAAAGTTAATTATAAAATCAAAATATAAAAATCGAGCATTTGACTCATGATAATTGCTATGCAACAATCTTTACTTAATTTACAAATTTATAATAACAATAAAATTAAAATTTGTTATAAAATGAAATTAATTACAATTTTTCCTATGTACCTATATAATTTTACTACGTTAACTCTAAATAACTACCGACGGCCTTAACCAAATTCACCACAACTCTGCAATTAGCTATCATTTTATGTACCGATAAAACGACGATACAAAGCAATAGACACATAGGTACGACGTAATTGCCTTATCTTCACATACCTACCTAGTCATTATTGACTATTGAATATAAGAGGATTCGCGTTAAATATGGAATCAACCACCGTTCATCACCTCACAAAGTAATTGAACGCAGCAGCCACACAAACTCTGCATCATGGTATTTTAATCACAGAACAGATGAAATTAAAATACATGCCATATATTTTGTGGCATAAGATGAGCCATAAGCATATCAATACTCCACTCTCGTCTCATAAGGTGGCGTCAACCCGGTCGACTCAAGCGACGACAGCTATGGCCCCGGTAGTCCTCTATCATGGCACTATCCACCATTGATTTTTGTTAATTCTCAATAGGTAGCATGTAGGTACCTATATACTACCCAAGTCAATTGTTTTGTGGTGGTATCAAATTATCAAAGGGCAAAGGATTAAAATATCAGTGGACAGCGATGAGTTCAATTCACAGACTTCTATTTACTAATTATAGAAATTTATATAGAAGTTTGTGGTTCAATTACCACCCCCATACATTATACCGATAATAGGAAAAACATTTTTTTTTTGAAAATTAGCTATTTTTTTTGGGTATGTATATCCCCTCCGCCAATGAAAACTTGTGTCTACGCTACTGCGTTTTAATTCGTGATTACTGATTACTGGACTGGACAGTTGTGGTGGTTACCACGATTACAAAATATAAATATATCTATATCTATGACGTGATATCATGATGTGTTGATTATAAAAATGTTATCAAATTATAAGTGATAACAGAGCTTTTTTGCTATAATCATCGAATGCCAACTATATCTTTTTTGCATAAGAGTATAGATATTACACAGAAACACTATGTTGATTGCGACCACATAATAACAACAATAAATTATTATTATTGTTTATGTTTTTGTTGAACAAAGCTTACTTTGCACAGTTTAGGATATTTTATCCTAAATTGTTTTCTTTATAGTAACAGTAAGTATTTAAACCTGTGCGACTGCGTCAAGTTCCCATCATCGGCCACTGAATGATCGAAGATATCTAAAACTATTTTAATAGTTTCCATAACTTTTAAATATACGTAAATTGTTAATTATCTTTTTTTTTCACCATCAATAGATTGTTCAACATGAACTCTACACTTACAGACATTAAGGCCACTCCGTTAATTTATGATGAATTTAAAATGTAAGTAAACATTCAGATTTTTCTTTCAAAGTTTTGCATAAATCAGACTTACCTATATCAGACAAATTAAAAATAGCTTTTTTACAAACACTTTTTTTCTTGTATCACTTATTTAGATTTTACTCATAAAAAGTACAAATCATAGAGGGAATTTGACTATAATAATTGAAACTAAAATTATGTTCTCAGTATTAAGTAATTATTATGATTTATAATGTAGGCATTTATTTGTAGGAAAATTAAATCTAATATGATTATTTTATAAGTTAAAATTTATAAATATATTTTTATAATTTGAATTTCATTGGTAATTGAAAAACTTTATAATTTCTAGTTTTTTGCTTAGTATCAAATATTTCTGTAATGCATATTTAAATTAATTATATATTTTCAATCTTATATTTTACTTAGGAGGCAAAATTTTAACAATTAGGATATAATTGAAAATTGTATATATTTATTTTTTAATTTTTTATTATTAGTTTATGACAAACTTATTTTGTTTTCAGATACATTTGTCCAAATAATATATTTATTGAACCAGTACAAAACCCAAATATAATATTGAACATTGATCGAATCGACTTTACCACTCAAAAACAAAGTAACTAATTTATTGATTTATTTTACATGCATTTGCTATTATTTAACCTGGTTTAACTATTTTACAGTAAATAATGGTCAAATACCAACAGAAATTAAAAGCCAAACAATTGCTGGAATATTAGGTGTTGTAAAACTTCTAATTGGTCCTTATATTATCGTAATAAAAAAAAGAGAGTTTGTTGGTAAAATAGATGGACATGATATATGGAAATTGATAGACGTTGATATTTTACCTATACCCAAGACTAGACTTCATATAAATGAAATACAAGTATATATGCATTATATTTTTGTATCAAAAATTGTATTTTTACATTTTTATATTTAACAGGAACGAATGGATTTTGAATATTTAAACATGATCAAACAAACCTTTAATACACCATATTATTATTTCTCATATACTTATGATTTAACTCATACTATGCAGAGACTGTATAACATCCCATCATCATTTGTAAATGTAAGTATAACAATTATTCACATAATAAATGGTTAATAGTCCTATTAATAATCATTTCAGTCAATAGTAGCTCCTTAAACAATATTTTTGTAATGTAGCAAAGTTAGAAATTTAAATTTACCACTGACCCATGGGAATATTCCATTATAATTTTTACCTGTTTTTTTGACATTGCTGCTACATTCAAATTGCATGTGGTAACAGGTTTTTTCAATACACCTGTTGGCAAAGTTTGGTAAAGTAAAACTTTGTTTAATTGTTGGATAAGTGACAATTTTCCCTAGATTTTACTTTGATGTTATTTTTCCACATACACTATGTGGAAGTATAAGACATTTTAAATAACAGTTTGGATCTCCTAATTAAATTTGAAAGTAATAGTAAAAATGTGATGTTAATACTTTAGTTAATGCTGATTCTACACATGGTAAAATTGTGTATAAAAAATTAATTTTCCTATCATAGACTGGGTGTAAACATAATTTTTAAAACGCAAACACCATTTTGTTTTAGTTTTGCTGTCTCTATGAGCTCATCTTTATACTCATTAAAAATCAAAACTTTAATATATATATTTTTTTTTATTTTAGATTCCAATGTTTGCAAGAGCAGATCAGCGATTTCTATGGAATTATTTTTTAATAAAGAATTTTTGTATGGACCATCATGAGTTTTTTGTTCCCATCATTCATGGATGTAAGTTATTATAATTTTATAAAAGTAAAGAACATCTTGACCTATTTTTTGAATTATTTTGTATTTCTGCATGTAGTGAGTAAAAAATTAACTTTTTTTCCAAGTGCCATGAAAATTTTTACATATTATATATCAGGGAGGCCAACTTGCAGCTCGCAAATAAAATATCATTATTTTATTGTATATCTAATTAATGAATTAATATAAAAAAGGTTAACAAATCTATATCTAATACAAATAATATATATATATAATAAAAATATTTTGATATTTTATGTGTCACCTCGGACACGCCTGCCATGAGCTATATACTTGGAATATTAGATATTTTGAAGCTTACTGACTTATTATGCAACCAGATTGTTACTTATAAAATTATATTTTTTAATTTAAAAGAAAATAACATATTATATTTAATTTTGTACATAAATAAGTGAGTCTTGACAGTATAATTTTTTCCAAAATTTAAGATTAATGTTAAAAAAGCATTTATTGTCATTTTAAGTTGAATGTTAGAAAAATCTTTGTACAGAACATAAATGGGTTCATAATCAAAAAGTTAGAACTTAAGAAAATATATTACTATCAACAGATCAGCAGATAATTTTAAGAACTTAATTAATTTTAACCAATAATTATTCATAAGTATATGAAAATATGTAGTATGTATTATTTTTAATTTCAGTTATTGCAATTAATAATTGCACTTTAAATGGAAAAGATTTTGTTTGGACAGTAGTATCTAGACGATCACGAAATCGTCATGGCCCAAGATTATTAAAACGTGGTATTGATCAGAATGGGAATGTTGCCAATTTTGTTGAGACAGAAATGATAGTAGAATATAATAACACTAAGAGTTCTTATGTACAGGTATTTAAATTATTATTACTATGTTAATTTTTTTTCAATAATTAATTAAATTGATTATTTAGACACGTGGATCAATTCCTTTATATTGGGCACAATATCCAACACTTAAATATAAGCCCGCAATGCAGATAGCTCAAAATGAAAATCATTTAGAGGCAGCTACCATTCACTTTAATGAACAGATTTCTATTTATGGTCAACAAATTTTGATTAACTTGGTAATGAAAATGCTTTTTATAAGATTTATTTTTTAAAATTAATACTAATAAATAATTATGAAAATAAAAGATTGATCATAGAGGTGCAGAGCAAGAATTGGAACGCAATTATCATGATATTGTTACTATGTTGGACAATAATAAAATTAAATATGAAGCATTTGATTTTCATAGTGAATGTAAAAAAATGAGATGGGATAGACTTTCAATTTTGGTTAATAGAGTGGCCCATGAGCAAGATAATTTAAAATACTTTCTTCTTGGCTCTGATGGAAAGTTGCTTATTTTACAAAAAGGAGTATTTAGAACAAATTGTGTTGACTGTTTGGATCGAACAAATGTTGTACAAAGCTTACTAGGCCGTAGAATTTTGACTGTGATGTTGCAGGTAAAATTATTTTATTTTATTAAATGGAAAATGGAAAATTAAATATTTTATGAAAATTTAAGAAAATGGACATATTGAACTTTGGACAAAAAGTTGAAGATCAATTAGATTTTGAAAGTTTATTCAAATCAGTATGGGCTGACCATGCTGATATAATATCAATCCAATACTCAGGAACAGGAGCCTTAAAAACTGATTTTACGCGTACTGGTAAACGCACATATAATGGAATGTTTAGAGATTTAAAAAACTCTCTATTGAGGTATTACAAAAACAATCTGAGAGATGGAGTTCGCCAAGTAATTAAAATATTATTGCATTAATATTGATCAGACAGTGTAATTTTTAGATCATAATAAAATACCTAAATTTTTTGTCAATATTTTTTATAGGATAGTATTGATCTTGTTTTGGGAAATTATGTTGTAAATGCCGAGGAAAGTGCATCTCTATCTTGTCCTTTAGAAGTTAGACCGGCTCTTAAATATTTTATGGTAAGTATGAACCCAATAAGATGATACTTATTCTGGAATCTGGATTGCATTGTCATGTATAATATTCTATGTTACTACTAGGGATGTGTAATAAATAATAATTAAACATATTTTATACTTACCAAATGGTAATTTTATTTTGTTTCAATTAAGTACTTTAAAAAGTAGCATAGAAAATTTACATTCAGCAGTTCCAATTTTGTGAAGTTGGTTTTTATGTTAGAGTAGGTACATTTATCTATTATTAAGCTTTAAGATAATATCATTGTTTTTTTCTTGTTATGATTTTTAAGTGAGATATGATCAATTTTAAATTATAGCATTTCACATACATATCTTTCTTAAAAAATTAACATTGAAAAAAAAATAGATGTTCTTACTTTTAAGTTTGGTAATACGTTAATTGACCATATTACAATTATATTAAAATTAAAAACATGTAACTAGAATTACTTAATGTAAATTTGTTATGTTGTACTTTTGTATAAGGAGACTATACATGTGCATCTTAAATTTTTATGATGAAAATTTAATATAGTAATTTTATGCTTTAAAATTATTGTAAGAAGATATTAGTCAACTATTGGTTCATATTGTTATAAAAATAAAAGTTTGAGTGTTGAAATTTAAAACTGCTTTATTGCCAACAATATGATAAAATTTTAGCAAACCATTTGTATTATTTGACATTATTCATTTTAATTAATTTAGCTATATTTTAATAAGTACATGAACTGATGGTTTTGGATGTCAACACGACATTGATGTTGATATAATATTCCAGTTTAGTTCAATACTGTTGGGTAAAAATATTTTTTATGAAATGAATGTTAAGAATTACAAACCTATTATATAAGATTATATCACTTAACATGTTAATATTTTTATGCCGGTGTAAGGTTTTCAAATGCATTCTATGTATTTATGATTTTTTTTTTTTGTTTTTAGTATCCAATAATTTTAATGATTGCACTAGCGATGTTCATGGCTAACGCGGTGTTTACTTCTGGTTAGTAATGCATATATTTTTAAACTTTTTACTATAAACCAAATTTAATAATATTATCTATCTGTTTATTAGAATACAACACTGGAACGTATATATTTCTTCTATTCTGGGGTGCAATGGTTATGTGTGTATTGTCGTTAATATTTTATTATGGAAAAGAATTTGTTAATTATCCACGGCTATCAAGTTTTGACAATGGAAAAAGACATCATCATCAGTCTTAGTAGTGCATTCCAACTTAATTTTATTATAACTGTATGTCTGTATGCTACTTTTTAGAATGTATAAATTGATGTAAAACGTATGTGTGAAAAATAACTTGTTATGGTTTATTATCTTTATTATTATTATAAAATATGTATTCATTATTTGTAGTAATACAAATTTACTGTACTAGTGATATTGTACATTAAAATTATTGTGCTTAAAAAACTTATTTCATAGTTTACAATTTCTTAAATAATGTTAATAGGTACTAAAAACCTGACAGTTAACTCCCAAAATCAGTGACTTTGTAATGATTTTCATCAATGGTTGAGAAAATATGTCCCTCTTCAATAAAAAATGAAATAATTTTTTCTATTTCTGGCAATGACATTTTCTCTGGAAGTATTTTTTGAATATCTGATGCTGAATAACCTGCCTCATCTTGACACCTCTTTATCACTGTATAAACTTTTAATTGCTTCGGGTTCAACGATAAATTGTTAGAGGAATCTATAAACCCATTATTATCACTACTGGTTAAAAACTCCTTTTGGTTTGTTGCAATAGATTGCTGTGTTCCACTAGCCTATACAAATCAATTAACAATAGTTTTTATAATTTTATTTTTTTTTAATAGGTTGTTCAATAAGTCTTACCATATTGATTTCCTCAGTTTGATACGGTAACGCAATAATACTTAATAAATGATGTGTTAATTCATTTAAACTTTCTAGAGGTCTTACACTATGACAAAGCAATGTGACTTTGTCATTTTGAATTCTTTTACTACCAACTACTTTAAAATATGCGTTTTCGATCAACTTGGGATATCTTGACAATTCGTTCTCATCTCCCCATTGGATACATAACAAGCGACCAGTATTGTCTTCAATTGTAAACATATTCTTTAATGTCTGTGTTTCAACCTATAAGGCACAAAACAACATTATGTAATATTATTTCTAAGTAGATGTATTATTATAAAATAAATAATTGTATTTTGTATTACCTGCTTGATAATTCCAACAACTACAACGTGTGTATTTTTGTTTTCCTCATTACTATCCAACAATTCACGAATAGCTACAGAAATTACAGTATTTTGTTTTGGTTCTGCTCCAGATGCTGTTGATGGACTTTGAGTCATTGTGGTATTAAATCCACCTTCATCGTCACCCCACATTTTTAAGCTAGAAATATATTATAATTAGGAAAATAATAATAATTAATGGTTCATATGAAAATTGTACAATAAATAACACAAGTTTTATATAGATGTCTCACGAGCAGCGATTATGTGTGCAAAATGGTAAATCGTCAAACCTCATACGTAAATATAAATATAGAAGCCCATACTCTAACTGACTATAATATAACTGAGATCATAGATGCAGAAATTAAATTATTGAAAAAAATGGGGGGTGTTCCTCTTAATCATTTGAAGTCCAATTTTGATCACTATTACTAGTAACTTTACCATCTAGACAATCCTGAATTTTTCTCGCCTCATTGGAACACTTTAGAATGTGAATCAACAAAATTAAATGCAATTAAAATGACATGTAAAACATATATTGAATCGGAAATTTGTTTGTGTAGCGCATATCGATTAACATCCAATTCCTTTCATGAATCATGATATACAAAATATTACATTACAACATTAAAATATCATTGAACTAAGTAATGTTAATATAATATGATAAATACAACTGACAATAGTCAATAAGCGTTAAATTTATCAGTACATTGTACCCCGTTGCAGTCTGACAAGGCTAACGACCAATATATTATAAATTAACTAATTTGCTTTTCAACCGAAATACTGTACAGGTAAACATTGAAACGCTGAACACGATTTAAGAGTGTAATATGAAATTCTATTAACGATATTGTTACAAACACAGAATATTGTTTGTTATTGCCACCTCAAATCACAATACTAATTTCTCACCTGTCGGGAAGGATTCGTTGATGAAAAAACTATGATCGTTGGCGAAATCGACGTCGAATGCAGTTTGAACGTGCACGGCTTAAGAGTTAAGGTGGTTTGCCAAAGTGCGTAATCAGTGAACACTAACCGTGAGACGTGAATAGTGAGTAGTGACGGATGATCTTCTCACTCAAACCAAACTATCAAAGAAAAGAAAAGAATGTCTAGCTCATGCTAAAATTATGGCGGCAAAACGCAAAAATGTGATAAAGGAATCGGTGAGATACAGGCAGGCTGAATGGTGAACACTGAATACATCGGGAACAACCAAGTAACTTAGTTTAAAATTTATCCACGATCACACCAGAATTTATCACGATATACCTATTTAATTAATTGCATTGGTACATTCTTATTAATTAACCACGGGATTACGATTATGAACTATGATTCATAGTCTATGATCAATATTTAAAAGTGGAATGATTTTTTTTCGACGTTATCACCGTTTGAACATATTGTTTCGCGCGACATCTGCACACGATACAAGATACGCCATCAAATAGATACACATTGACATTAATGACATTCATGTATAAGGAGCAACCGTGCCGCTAGTGAGTTTGCTGCTTTTTGCCCAAGCCCCCAACCCCAAAGTTTAAGAAAGAATTGTACCTTAAATTCAATAAATTCTTAAATTATGCTTACACCCCTTCAGCATCCCGACAACCCGGCTTCTGTTTTCTAGACGTTTCTACCAGGTCACCGGACACCGGTCCGGGATACCGGATAAGGTAGAAATATAGTAATGGTAGTTACGAACAATTTCCACGATTATGATGTCCGTAACGTCGTGTTGACGGAAACGAATAACAAAAACATGAAAAATAATTCCCGGTAAAAAAAAAATAAAATTTAAGTGCCAGAGGATAAAAAATAAAAATGTTTTCTTTTAGTATATTTTAATATATTGTCTTACAGGCTAAGAAGTATAATATGCCATATAAATTGTTGGCTATGAACAGATTTAGTGTAAAAAAAAAATTGTGAACAAAACCCTCCAACGTATACGATGATTATTTTGAAACCGTCATGGATATCTCACAATGGTATGCCCATATTTTCGATCGACATTCATCCGGATGGTACACGTTTAGCCACCGGTGGCCAGGGCCGGGACTCCGGACTGGTCATGTTGTGGAACACAGCGGCGGTGTTGGACGAAAACAGCGAAAACGACGAGAATGTACCAAAAATGTTGTGCCAGGTGAGTGGTTGTTTTGGCAAACAAGGAGGCCGGGGGGGTTCAAAATGATTTTATTTCAGTAATAATATAAATCACGATTGAAAATACTATTATAGTTTAATTTCTTTAGGTTGACAGTCATTTGGCAAGTGTCAATTGCGTTCGATGGAGTCACTCAGGCAAGTATTTGGCGTCTGGTGGCGACGATAAAATCATCATGGTGTGGACACTGAGCAAATATCCTAATAGTGGAAACATAGTATTTGGCACTAAAAATATTGTGAATATCGAAACGTGGAAATGTATGTTCACTTTACGTTCACATTCCGGTGATATACTTGATCTTGCATGGTCACCACATGACTCATATTTGGCATCATGTTCAGTGGACAACACAATAATCATATGGGATGCTCAAAAATTTCCATCTGTCCATAAAGTTCTTTCTGGACATACTGGTCTGGTAAAAGGAGTTTCTTGGGATCCAATTGGTAAATATATTTCTTCACAGTCAGACGATAGAACTTTAAGAATATGGAGAACATCTGATTGGAAAACAGATACTATTGTTACCACACCCTTCAAAGACTGTGGTGGAAACACTTCTGTACTAAGACATAGCTGGTCTCCAGATGGTCAATACTTGGTATCGGCTCATGCTATGAATAACAATGGTCCTGTGGCTAAAGTTATTGAAAGAGATGGTTGGACATATGAAAAAGATTATGTAGGACATAGAAAAGCTGTAAATTGTGTGAGATTTAGTAATTCAATAATGGAGAGAAAAATCGGTAAGAAGAATCATCATATGTGTCTATGTGCTGTTGGCTCGAGAGATACTAATGTTTCAGTTTGGCAAACAGGATTAAAAAGACCAGTTGTCGTGCTTGAAAGTTTATTTCAAGGTCCTGTGTTAGATTTGTCTTGGTCAGCAAATGGTTTAAACCTGTATGCTTGTTCATACGATGGAACTATAGCAATTTTAATATTTGATCCAAAAGATATTGGAAAAGCACTTACAAATCAAGATAAAAATATAATTTTTGAAAAAATGTATGGTATCTCACCTTTAGAACGTCATAATAACAATTTACTTATAGAAAATCCAGCAATACTAAAAATGAACGGTAATCAACGATCAGAAGTTCAAGAGGTTGATCCTAAAAAAGAAATCAAACAGCCACCTCCAAATGTAATTAAACCTTTACCTCCAATTTTAAAAAAACAAATTGAAACTCGTACATCTGATGGACGTAGACGTATTACACCCATTTTTATACCACCCACGCCTGATAATGCAGAAGAAATAAATGTTTTACCGTTTTCGTCTTCTAGTGAATGTAAAAGTCAAGTAGTTGTTGAAAGAGTAAATAATATTATTGAGCCTAATATAAGCAACAGTTGCAGTAACTTTAGTCAAGAATCTCAAACTCCAACAATTATTGATTCAACAATACCAAGAAGTACCCCTACATCTGTTTTACAAGTATCTCCTAATAGAGGAGAATCCAAGAAAAGACCAGAACCTGTTACATTAATATCGAATTTGTTTTCAACTAAAAAAATTAAATTTAACAATGTAGAAGATAATGAAATTTCATCAGATGTTCGACCTAATTTTAGTGAAACTACAATACAAAAAAGAAAATTTGCTATTTCTAACTTATGCACTGATAGAGTTGTTGTAGAAAATGATAAATGTAAAACTATAAATGGGACTATTTCTAAAATGAAATTCTATACTAATAATTTAGTTGTTTGGGAAAAAGTATTTAGCTCAAGTATAGTTAAGTATTGTACTAATAAAACTTTATCATTAATTGTTGTAGCATTAAGCGATTGTACAATTCATGTGATGGGGTCAAAAAACGGCTCATTAATATGTCCTCCCTATGTACTATCTTCTTTAGTAACCTCTATTAGTTCCAATAATCACTACTTATTATGCATGACACAAAATTCTCTTTCTGTTTGGAACATATATAAACAAGAATGTGTTCTATACGAAGAAAAACTCAATACATTGGTTTGTTCAAATAAAAATAAACCAGTAAATGTACAAAAATGTATGTTGACTGAAAATGGAACGTCAATCATCACATTGACTACTGGTAAATCGTATATGTTTTCTATAAGTGCAAAATGTTGGATGATAATCGGTGATAGTGGAGATGCTATATATTCAAATTCTACTCAAAAAAATAAACACAATGGTTTAAATAAGACTAGTGGCAAGTATCCATTGGGTGTCATGCAAGCATATTCCTCCAAGTATAAATCAAACTTAGACTTTAAGGACACTGATGGGATCAGTGAATTGTGTTCAAAATCATTTTTGGAACAACAAATGTCAGCAGCTTTAGCTTTAGAATCAGATAAGGAGTATAAATATTGGTTGTTGGCTTATGTTTCCTTTTTAATCGAAAGAGAAGACAATGATCGATTAAGATGTTTATGTCAGGATTTGTTGGGAGTTTCACATGGTTATTCAAATCATAAAAAAGTTGAAACAATAATCGGTATGTCAAAACATGATCTTTTAAGAGAAGTATTAGTTATTGTAGCTGGCTCAAGAAGTACTCAAAGATTATTCACAGAGTTTCATGACCAATTACAACAAATGTCACTAAACGACTGATTAATTATTTATTCTGTAAAATTTAAATTATATATACATAAATGTCTTAGTTAATTTACTTTATTATATAATTTTATAAAAAATTGAAATTAGATAATTTTCATATTATATATTTTTACAATAAAAAAAAAAAATAAATAAATAAAATTTACTTGTCTTGAAGACAGCATCAGAACTATTAATTATAATTCAGTTCTTTTTTAGTATAACTTTAAATTATCCAGTATTTTTTTTAAATAACATTGAAATAAATATATTAGTTGAATAATTTAAATTATAAATACTTCAAATACCTAGTGTGTGTTTTTTTTTTTTTTTATCTATTATTGTACACTATTTAATGAAATAACAATATTTGTTGTATATAGAAAAAAATTGTAAATTTTATGTAAAATTCTAATGTATTTATCGGTATACTTGTCAATTTTTTTTATTTAATTTATAAATTATTAATATAGTTATTAAAAATGTGTCAACATTTAAACTATAATATGAGTATAATATTTTTTAATAAGAACCTACTATCTAACTAGTCTTCGAAACAATTGAAACTATAATCTATTAGTAAATTATATTTCTTTTAAATTTTACATTTATACATTAAAAAAGAAAATATTTGATATGAAATATTAATTTGAAAAACAATGTTACATAAATATATGGGACAACATAACAATAATTAATTAACTCCACAAGTAGATAAATAAACAATAAAATGTATATTAATAAATATATATTTATAATATTAACAAATATAATTATAAAAGAATCAAAAACTATAAAAAAAAGTATGTTATGATAGACCTATTGAACATTCAATCATCCCAATCACCCTCTGTATCGTCATCACCGTCTGCTTCACTTTCAGATTCAAGATTTGGAGGTAACATTGATGAAGCCATACGATATATAACTCCTTCTAAGCTGCTATCATTTTGTTTATTATTACCAGAAATCCCTTGCCTTCGCATCGCTAACTTTTTATGCAAATCTGCCATTAATCCATCTCCAGTAGACATTGGTTCACTGTTGGTTTTCCTATCAACCACTGAGCGTAATTTAGCTTTTTGTAATCCTCCTGCATTTCTTATTTCGTCCATTAAAACACTGTGTGTATTAATATTATCATTATAAGTTTTATTAACATTTTGATCCTTTTTAACAGAATTATCAATTTCTTCAATATGATCATTTTTATTTTGAATAGATACAACAGTTGACAATTCTTCAAGTTCGGCTGGTTTTATGACTTCTTGTTCAGTCTGTATCACATTTTCAGTAATTATATCATTATTTTTAATTTCGTCTAACTCATCAAAACTAGGAAGATTTACTACACTGGATGGATTACTAACAATTGGCATGCCAATGTTTTCATCTTCATTTTTAAAACATAGTACATCCCCAGCAATTCCTGGAAGATCAGGTAAATCAGCCGGCACATCAATCGTAGGAACTTCTTCAAGTTCCGGTGTATAAGAATAATTAAATTGATTTTCGGTGTCATTCAATGGTAGTGTAAACACAGGTTTATTAATGTTTTGAATTTCTTCAACTTGTTTACTTGCTGGTGTTGTTTTCACTTTATAGGGATTAGATAAAACATAGTTTTTGTATAAATTTTCATTTGAATTAAATAATAATAAGGAATTTATGTAATTAATATCATCAGGTAATCTGCCAAGACCTTTCATTTGAATAATATCTTTATTTTTGAATATTTTTTTATTTTCATCATTAACATGGTAAAATTTAAGTTTATCATTTGGGTCATTGGACACACATATTTGATGAGTAACTTGAATATTGTCTGTAATATCAGATTTTATTTCAAAGTCATAACTATATTTATAATCTTTTTGCAAATGTGTAGCAGGATATTTGGAACTAGAATAAACTTGAACTGATTTTTTGGTATTTGACAATTGTTGTACTTTGTTAGCTATGTTGTTCAATTTTTCACTCAGTTTAATTATTTCTGATTTTTGTGAGTTTATATTACTTTTTACATGTTCATATACACATTCAACAACTTTATCTAAACAATCTAATGATTTTATCAATTGTAAAATAGTCTCTTCATATCCTAGATCATAAGGTAACAGTGGTATATACGCTTCTTTATTAACTTGAACCATATTTCTAAGAGAAAAATGTCTAAATTAAAAAACAAATGGCACTTGTATCACTATTATAATATTAAAAACAAAAATATTATAAATAAGACTTAATTATATTATAGGGTTGAATATACCTAGTTAGATATTAGAAAAACTGAACGTCTGAACAGTGAACACTGAACTATAACTTCTGATTAGTGAAAACTGAAGGAAATTTCAGTTTTTTTTTTTTTTGATACCTAGCTCACGTAGAAAGCACATATTTCTTTATTATCAAATGGATTTGACATTTGATCACAATTATAATAATAATAACACAGACGTATCACTTTATCAGTTAATGATAAGGTGGTAATGGCAGGCAATATTAATTATAGACCAAGGTGGATATATATATATCCACCTTGCTATAATAGACCTATGGTATTATGAAAAAAAATTAGAGTCAATGAATCTATGATATTAACAATATTCACGATTTATGGATTTAAGATATATCTTGATCACAGAAGAAAATAGAAATGAAAATCAGTAATTACCTACTTGACTATTTGTGAGGGTTTTTAATTTATTTATTTATTTGTTAAAGCTGCAATAAAAAGTTTCCCAACTAAAAATCTTTATACAAACATTATAAATACATATTATGACGAGATGTTTCATGACGAAGATAAACAGGAACACAATAATACTATTAAAAGGGAGAAATATTTGTTATGATTTATGTAACTGCAAGTTTAGCAATAAAGGAATTATGAATTGACATTCACAAATCACAAAAAACCTGAAGTACCTACCTATAGAGTATAGATAATAGAAATAATATTTGTTCGTGACAATGTATATGTAACATACACTACCTAGTACCTGATATATTTTAATGCCAAAACCACAAAATTACCTATTTTGCCTGCCCCCCTCCCTTTGGCCATATAATAATATATTTTAAAATACCATTATACTAATATAAGTGTTTTTATAAAAATATATACTAATGTAAAAAAATATTGTCCCCCCCTCCCAAACAAAATCCTAGATCCGCCACTGAGGTACATGCGCGCGCGGATTTTGTCAGAAGATTCGTTATTGTTTCTTGTTTATAAATTATAATGTGTATATATATAACAATTAAGTTGGTATTCCTTTATTATTTTGTTGGAGCTCATACTTACTTTTTAGACTTAAAAATTAAAATATTTCCTTGGTAGGTAAATAATGTGGATTTATTATTGAATTATTCTATTCAGCTGGTTTTTCGTATATACTGGAATACTTATAACTTAAAAACCTTAACCATTTAAATTGAGGTACTTAGGTAAATACTTAGTTTTACTATTACAGCTTTTACGGATAACAGTATATTACTGCATAATGCCATTGTACATTTGTACATTATTTATCTTCACTATTGCAAGATAAAACAAAATTCAGAATGTTTGAACATGTTGTTGCGTAAAAAAAGGTAGGTAGGTACCACTCTGCTGTACAGTACCTGGGTGTTTAGTAGGCCACTGTTTTTATGTGTTAAATTTGTATTCAATTATATTTATTAAATCGCATTATCCACAAAAAATGATTCTAAATTTCTGTACGAAAACGGTTGTCAGTTTTTATGTATCATCATTGATTATAAATAGTACTATTTATAATCAATGGTATCATTAATTTAATATTTCGTGATAAGTTAAGTTAGTCTCCACAAATAAAATTTATTTTTTACAATAAAAAATAAAACAATGAACTTACTCATTTAATAGTCACATACTCTATTCGGAATGAGATCGTACCCACTACCCTGACGGCCGACTTCTGTGTATGGGCGTGGCCTCGTTCCGCGGCGCTATAGTATACCAGATCGGAATTCCGAACGATTGTTTGACTAGGTGGGGACTAAAACTGGTCACCAACGAACTACCGAAGTACAATTGTCAATTTCATTCCTAATAGAGATAGAGTTTAAATTCCTACGTAATTTTATTCAAATCATAAATTGAAATATATAAAATGAAAAATTGTGTCGAATTTGTTGCCAGTAGACTACAATTGATTTGGCGCCCTTACAGAAGTATCTTACAGAAAGATAAGTTTTCTGGAGGAGAGGAGACCTATACAAATGTATAGACATCAAACTTTTAGTGTTCAAAATAAAATGTATATCAATTTATCATAATTGATTTAATATTATACAAAAGAAATAAAACATTTTTAAATGTATTATTCGTCAAATATATAAAACAAATCATCTTGATTTAATTGAATATTTTTCAAAGAATTTGTGCCAAACATTAGTTTATAAATCGTTTATAAAAAGTTTTTCTTTCTGGATTTCGAGGTCTCGAGGACGCAAAAGATTCCATTATTTACTTTTTATTTATAATTATTATTATTATTTATTTATTTCATTGAAAGAAATATTTTCCATAAACTAGGTTTCTATAAAAAAAAGTGCAGGTTATTCCATCGACACCAAATAACGTTATGACTTATGAGATTCGACTCTTGAGTCTTGGAATGTGACGTAAGGAAGATGATGAATGGAACGATACATCATACATCATTCATACATCTATCCATAGGTTTTATTGTTAGAATATTAGTATATTTAATTTAAACAAAATTTACACAATATGGTTAATATTTTTACAAAACATTTGCTTCAATGATGGGCAATAGTCAATATACATTTATCAGAAGTTATGACCTTCTTTTAAAAATGGTAAAATCGTTTTATAGAGCTACAATTAATACAGTTTTAAATTAGGTATCTTCTAAGATCATTGGCTACTGGCTAGTGGGTAGTGGGCATGAACTAATCTTAAATTAAAAATTAATCTTAGTTAGGTTAGGTTAGATTAAACTTAGTTCATGGTAGTGGGTACATAGTGACTACTGACTACTGGCCACGGGCTATAGATATGTTATGATGTCTATTGTCTATAGCCATGCTAGTAGACGAGTTTCTACCAAATTATAAAATAGGTAATAAATAATATATTGATTATCGTCCAATACTCCAATGAGTCCAACGTCCAATTTATAAATTTATTGTCCATTACTCCGTTTTAGTCCTAGGTAGGTACTCCTGTCTCCTACCATAGACTATAGAGTAAGTTAGACCTACACCTGTCCTATAATGGTCCCACAATTAATTATAAATTCTTGGAAGAAAAAATATAGTTGTCTTTTAATAGTTATAAATATTTTAAGTAAAAATTAAAATTGAGTAAAACTTGAAATCAAAAAAATCAATACATTTATATGAATATTACTATAAATTATTATTTAATAATTGTTTTGACTTTTTAAACCATTTTTTTTTTTTTAGATTTTTTTTAAGGTTAGTTTCTTATCGTTTACTTAATATTGTACTCAACTTCATATCATAGTTTTAAAAATTGGAAAAGCTCGTGTCTTACTAAAGTTTGATACGTCTGCTGTTCTTTGCTACCTACTAACTAAATATTGTTTCTATTTTGATGAAAATACATTTTTAAAAGCATTTTAGTGTTGTTTCAACTGTATTCAGGTATGAGTTTATCATCAACATATTATAATAAATGAGTCTTGGGTCATTGCTCTACTTTATACTCACTATTTGACATTTGTCATGCAACGTTATATATGTTTGCTAATTTAATAAATTATTTTTTACAATAAATTTTAATTTTAACTAGCTTTAATAGTTATGGTTTTCATTTAAAGCAATAACTTATTGCATGGTATTACATACAGTATATTGTGCATCATCGATTATTTTTATTTATTTTCATATTATACTCAACGTACACTTTTAAATTGTTGACATTTTCTTTAATGTGTTATCTATTTAATAAATTATTTTAAACAAATGATAATTAATAAATGTGCACATCAGTGAATTATTCATTTTTATGCTTAGAATGCCATCTGACGCAAAAAAGAGACAGCTACAGAAAAAGAAAGATGCAGCGAAAGCACGACAAAATATTAAACCAGCTGGTTCTAAAACTGACAGTAATGGAGTATCAAATGGTGAAGAAAATGTTCCTATTAGTGAAGAAGGTAATACTTTTTATAAAATAAAGTAAAACTTAACTTAACCTTGATAATTATTAATCAAGTTAAATTTTTTACTTTTAGAATTGCTCTGTAAAAAGTTAGAAGCTGATGCAAAATTAAATGCTGAAGCTCGTGCTTGTACTGGTAGTTTAGCATCTCATCCCAGATCTAGGGATATTAAGATTGATAATCTATCAATAAGTTTTCATGGTTGTGAACTATTACAAGACACTATGCTGGAGTTGAATTGTGGACGTCGTTATGGTTTAATAGGTTTAAATGGAAGTGGTAAGACAAGTGTAAATTTCTTGTTACGTTCAAGAATTAAGTTATTATACCTAGTTTGCATTTTTTTTTTTCATTAGGAAAGTCAACTCTACTATCAGTATTAGGAAATCGAGAAGTGCCAATTCCTGAACAAATTGATATTTTTCATTTGACTAGAGAAATGCCAGCATCTGAAAAATCTGCACTCAAATGTGTTATGGAAGTGGATCAAGAAAGAATTAGACTCGAAAAACTTGTTGATGAATTAATAGCATGCCCTGATGATGGTTAATAATTTCTATTATTTCTTTGTATTAAAAAGATATTTATAATTTTAAACAATTTAATTATAGAATCACAAGAACAATTAATGGATGTTTATGAAAGATTGGATGACATTAGTGCTGATACAGCTGAAGCTAGAGCTGCTAATATTTTACATGGTCTTGGTTTTAGTAAAGCAATGCAAAATCAAAAAACAAAAGATTTTTCAGGTAATAAGATTTATTTTTAAATTTTATAGTTTTAAAATTTTTATGAATTTGTATATATTGATTTATATTATTATTATTTTTATGTATTAAATAAAGGTGGTTGGAGAATGAGAATTGCTTTAGCTCGAGCGTTGTATGTCAAACCACATTTGCTGCTACTTGATGAACCTACTAATCATTTGGATTTAGATGCATGTGTTTGGCTTGAAGAAGAATTGAAATCGTAAGTGTTTGAAATTTCAGTACTTTAAAATAGTATAAATAAATCTGTTGTTGCTGTACATAGTGTACCTGGTTGATAATATCTGATGTATAATTTTAGGTACAAGAGAATTTTGGTTATAATATCTCATTCTCAAGATTTTTTGAATGGTATATGTACTAATACTATTCACTTGGATAAAAAAAGGCTTAAATCTTATGGAGTATGTATAAAATATATGTAAAATTTCAAGTGTAGAACATATTTTAATATATAATTATTAATTATAAAATTTTAGGGTAATTATGATGCATTTGTTCGTACTAGAGAAGAACAACTAGAAAATCAGATGAAACAATACAATTGGGAACAAGATCAGATTGCTCATATGAAGGTAAATTTAAATATAAAGTATATGATTTTAGTAATTCACATTTGTTTTATGAATAGTAAAAATAATTTACTTAGTATAACTTTTCTAGTATAAATTATAAGACTATGTCCGTTTTAGAATTATATTGCACGTTTTGGTCATGGAAGTGCTAAACTTGCCAGACAAGCTCAGAGTAAAGAAAAGACCTTAGCAAAGATGGTTGCACAAGGTTTAACTGACAAAGTAACGAATGACAAATTAGTCACATTTTATTTTCCTTCATGTGGAACTATACCACCACCAGTTATTATGGTTCAGGTAAATAATAATAAAATATTCAAATTATAATTTATTGTTTTAGTAAACATTTGTTGTTTTTTCATAACTAGTACATTATTAGCCATGTTTATAATAATGATTTAGATTGTATGGAAATAAAAAAAAAAGAATTATAAATATGAAATGGATACGAGAAAAGTTGCTATGGAGAAGTTAACATATTAGCTGTTTTTCATACTTTTTTTAAGTTAACTTTTCATGATACTGAAAAAATTGGGACTTGACAAAAAAAAAAAAAAAAATTAAAATTAAAATACCTATCTACAATTTGCAGACACATTATATGAAATAATTATCTATAAGAGACACTAACAAAAAACCAATTGTTAAATCATAATTCTGAACAAATTTAAGTATATTTTATAACAAAGTGCTTGAAACCAATTATTGGTATCATTCAGCATAATATTTAAACAATGTTATGACAACAATGCATAACAATACATTGAATGTGTTAAGTTATCATAAGATTATGATTTTGTATGCAATGGAGTTTTCAATGTTTTAACAGTTGTACAAAGTGCAATAATTATTTATTTAAAAAAAAAATCTTTATTTAAAATTATAGTTTGTTGATTTTAGTTTCCAAATATTCTAATAGCATCATATTTTAGTACTTATATTATGTCTATGCATAATTTGTTATTGTTAAAAGCTTGAGTTATTTTAAATAACTATTAATTATTATTTTTTCTATGTAATAAATTGTTTAATAATTATTAATTATTATTTACTTTATTAGAATGTGAGTTTCCGGTACAATGATGATTCACCTTATATTTATAAAAATCTGGAATTTGGTATTGACTTGGATACCAGACTTGCATTGGTAGGTCCTAATGGAGCTGGTAAAAGTACTCTTCTGAAGTTACTTTATGGTGAAGTAAGTTAAAAACTTAAGATTAAATATTATATTTTATTAAGCTTATTCAATGATATCGATATTTTGATTGGATATATCAATATTCCAAACTTTTTTTTTGGAAATTTAGGTATCGATAATCGTAATATATTATACAACATATCGATAATCAAAATATATCAGATTAAAAATAGCACTGAATATCAAAAATTAATTATTTTTTCCAGTCATTTTGTCACAATTATGATATATCGTTACCTAAATTTTTTTTCGATATCGCACAATTCAAAAACGATATCGATATTCAAAAATATATTTTATACAGTATTAATTAAATAAATAATTTTTAGCTTTTCCCTACTGAAGGAATGATCCGTAAAAATTCTCATTTAAGAATAGCCAGGTATCATCAGCATCTTCACGAACTCCTTGATTTGGATTTATCTCCTTTAGAATATATGATGAACTCATTCCCTGAAGTAAAAGAACGAGAAGAAATGCGTAAAATTATTGGACGTTATGGTTTAACTGGAAGGCAACAAGTTAGTTATTTCTCTAGTAATTACATAAGAAATAATTTAAAAGTACATTTTTAATAGGTATGCCCAATTCGTCAACTAAGTGATGGTCAAAGATGTCGTGTTGTGTTCGCTTATTTAGCTTGGCAAACTCCTCATTTGTTACTTTTGGACGAACCTACTAATCATTTAGACATGGAGACAATTGATTCTTTAGCTGATGCTATCAATCATTTTGATGGTGGAATGGTTTTAGTTAGCCACGACTTCAGACTTATTTCTCAGGTATAATCAAATATTTTTTGTTCTATTTGATTGATTCATGTATCATGTCTAGTGTTGGGTAGTAACTTAAATAATATAACTGTGTTAATGTCCCAATGTTAATTTGTATTTTGTAGATTTGTTAGTTTTGTTTCCAACGATAATGTAATGGGAATCACTTTTGATAGGTTAAGTAATTCCTATAGCATAATACTTTACAAATTATAAATTAACCTGATATTGAAATTGCTTATTACTTTCAACCAAAAAGTAAATTAATTTCATTATGACTTATGAATAAAGTAACCTAATTAATTTTTAAAAGTAACTTACCCAACATTGTACAAGTCATTAGTACAAAACCAACTTATGTTGTACTAAAATATTTGAAAAAAATTCTACATATTTTCTACATGAGATAAAAATTTGTTATTGGTATCGTAAATAATTAATTTTTTACTTTCGAAAATTTTTTTTTCTCTTGTCAGGCATATATTAAAATTAAAATAAACATGTGATTTATATTATAACAAAACTAAATAAATAATAACAAATAAGTAAAATATGAATAATAATATAAACACACTAATGTAATGTGATAATTATGATAATATTTTAATTAACAGGTGGCAGAAGAAATCTGGATTTGTGAAAATGGCAAAGCTACTAAATGGCAATCAACTATCTTAGATTACAAAGAACATTTGAAAAAGAAGATCTTGAAGAACAACAATGACAGTGCTTCTAATAAACGTTGAAATATTCAAATACATTTTTTTCTGCTTTCACATCATTGGAACATTATAAACAAAAACAATAAATACAATTCAATTTATATGTTGTATTGTTGTCTTTATTTAATTTTTTTGTGAACAAATTAGTTCTGTAATTTTGATCACAGTTGAAAAAAAGCAGTTATAATTTTTTTGATGATTGTAACTTGCTATGTTTGGTGTTTTTGATAGGATATAATATTAATTATTTTAAATAATTATTACAATATAAACATATATTTTATTTTTTTAATCCTTGAAATTAGGAAAAAAAATTCTATAGGTGACATTAGACTCAATAATTGGTGAAAAAAAATTATGATATTCTTGAGAAATTATATTTAATTGTAAAATATAATATGTTATGTTTAATTGCTTATGAAGACACTTCACCCGTATACACTTTCAATGTCTTACAAATGTTCTATATAGTAAAAACCATTTCACACAAGCAAGAAACCACTCAGGTTGAAGTACAAGTTAAGCAACCAAATTTTCACATTAGTAAGAATAGATTTCAAAATCCATTATTTTTGTGTTTTTCAAACTTGAATAACTTTTTTTTTGTAATTCTGATACCAAAAAAATAAAAATAATGTTGCACAGTTCAAAATTAAAAAGAATTTTTAAGTAAAAAAAAAGGTCATCACATCGGTCGACGCCATGATTAAAGATAATAATTTTAATCTTTAATCGTGGTTAACACACAATGAAAATAAAATAGAACCAACATTTTAATAATAAAAATAATAAAATTACAGAATATGATATGTGTATCGTATATATTCGTTTAATATTTATTAAACAATATTTTTCGTACCTGTATTTAATTTAATTTTTTATAAATAGTTGTCATCTAAAAATTTGCTTCTATAAAATTTACTTGCCTGAATGAATTTGTACTAATATCAGAATGTACGTTGATCCGGCAGCCATTGCCTATTATTAAATCAAACAAAAATATATTTAATTGGATTACACTTAATACATTAGTCTGGTCAATTATTTCACTGATTTTAATTTTATGAATACAATTCCTCAACAATCAACATCTCATATTCTCATATTACAATATTATATTTTGTAATGTATTAAATGTATTGGTATAAGGTATAATGGCATGGTATACGACTATACTATAGTCATTGTTTTCTTACCGAAGTTATCATACCATTGTTTATAGTGAAAATATCAAAGATGGTGAATTCCGTTGAACAAATAAGTAACTGATTATAAAATAAATGTAGCTGTAAACAAAAATACAAAATTTCACACACTATAGAATAGGTAACAAAAAATATTATTATATAATTTCATAATCGATAAGTACTTTAATTTCTTACCTCTTCTTTTGTGCTAAAATCTAAGTATCGATTGTTTATTTCTGTTATAAGCTTTTTTACTTTAACTGCCTATAAAAAAAAATTAACCCAATAATAAAAATATATTATCAAAAACATTTGCTATGTACCTACCAACCTATCTTTATTATATTATAATTTAAATTTGAATTTTGTCAAATAGATTAAATAATAATGTACCTACAAAATCATAATTATATAGGTAGGTAATATATGTAATTCCGCTAGCATTATAAGTACCTAGTCGTAGATAATGTTAAAGTAGGTAAATTATAATCTATGAGTAATAGAAAGTTATTTTTAAACCTTACGATTAATACTTATTGAGTTATAAAACTAAACACAGGATTTTTGTAGATTAACACGCTTTTCGATTCTGTGTGCCAAAGCAAAGACATAAAATATCAAAATTGTTGTATCGGTAAAGCATGAGTTGACTACGACTACTGCGGCATGAGGGATAGAAAGTAGTACTGTATGTGTATAACTGTATAAATGTATATTGTAGGTATATGTATATTGTATATGTAATCGACAGTAATCGGTAAAAAATACCGAGGAAAAGAAGAACACTAAAAAAAGGAACAATTTTTAAAAATCTAACCAGTAACCTCCCACATTTGCAGTTATTAATTATTAATTACAAATGAGAATTTTAATGAAACACTGAACTTAGTATGATGCTTTCGTATCTCCTAAAATATAGCTTTCTGAGTGAGTAGTGACATTATAGAATGAACACTTGGTATGAAAATGGAACAAATCTAGTTTAGCACCCCCTCGAAATTTTTATTGTTTTTTTTTTGGAAACCTATGTATATTAACGTTTTAAAAATTACGGTACCAAAAGTTTTTTCCGGAAATCATTAGTTTTTGAGTAATCCTAAAAAATATATGCTTAGGTATTTTAACATACAATTTTTAAAGGAAATATAGGGGTCAGAGTTGCCACTCGCTCGGACATTCAAACCGAAAATATCCCTCGATTTGCTATACAACACTACCTACCTAAGGTAGGTCACAGGGCTAAAAAACGATGCCAATAAGTATTTTGCTAACAACGGTTGGTGATAATTTTCGATTATCATATCTCATTGATTATTTTATTTATTAATATATAGTCGTAGTATGCGTTTTGCGCATCATGCGTAAGACACGGAAAATCATGAATTTAGTAGGCTATAATGTTAAAACTAATGATTTCTGGAAAAAAATGTTGGCACTATTATTTTTAAAACGTTGAAATACATAGGTTACTAAAAATAAAAAATCTAAATTTCGAGGGAGTGCTAAACTAGATTTATACCATTTTCATAATGAATTATTAGTATTAAAAATTGTTCTTTTTTCCAGGATTCATAATCGACAATCGTAGTATTGTCATTATTTTAAATACGTTATATATTATATCGTTTTTTATATACAATTGTATCATTAGAATCATTAGATATATTAGATACAAAAGTGAAAAGTTCAATACCTCATATACCAACATAATATAAATTATGATATAGGTAACAGTGAATAATGATCAAGTAGATAGATTTATAAATTTATAATAAAGATTATGGAGTATAAATATTTGAACAAAAGTATTAATTACCTATAATAGTCCACATGGGACAGGGGTGTTATTTCAACTCGCGACATTTTTACCGAGCGGTAAAGTCATGATGCACGTGACGTAACTGTTTTCGAAATATCGAGCGATATATTTTAGGTTCCCAATATTTCATAAATCAATCAACTCTCTAATTAAAATGTAAAAAAAAAAATTATATTGACCATATTGTACACTTTTACAGTCATAGGGAGCAATCGAAAAAACATTCAATTTTAATATACCTAAGAGTAAATATTGAGGGATGCTTAGCCACCCAAACCCCATCCTATTTTCGCCTATGATAATAGTACATTTTTGTATAAATAATACTCGAAATGTGCAATTTTGTGCAAAATAACAAAAATAATAATAATTAATAGGTATATTTTATTGATTTTAATTAATGTCGTAAATATTTTTACCTACAAGTTTCAACGCTTATAAAATAAAAATGGTAATTGTGTTTTCAATAAGTATATTTTAATAAATAACAGTAAAACCAAGTAGGTACCTAGTAGGTACCTACCTATTAATTTAAGTGGAACCTATTGTATTACAATTTAAAATGTTTTATCATTAAGTTATACATTGACATATAAAATCAACGGAAATTAATTCAAAGAGCATGGAAATGTGTATTACCTGCAGACTGTAGGTGTAAAATATAAAGTATAACAATATTAATAACTAGTTATAAAGAAAAATTCGAACTACTGAGCTATTGGATTTACTTAACATATTGAGTGCTATAATTTATAACGTCTTATAAGTTATATATAAGTTTTAAGCAGCAGTGAGCAGGGCCGTATATTATATCGAAAATGTAAGCACTATGCCTATAGGACCTACGACAAACGGAAGACCTACGGAAAGATGGCTCAATCTAAAAATAAACATAGTAAAAACACTAAAAACATTTTGTGTTTACTAACCTCTATCATATTTTATTTTAAAAGCATATTCTTACACATTTGGGATTCAAGATAATTCGATAATAAATATGTCCTATACTATAAAATATATATAATTGTATTTATTTCTACTTTAGACGTTTAGAACAAGATAATGTTTTTTAATCAATGATAATTAACTCACAATTCCGTTTAATATGTTGGGCTTAAATTAAAAAAAACGTATATTGGATACACCTATACTATGTACCATATTCCAATCAATTATCATATATCAAATGCCAAAACACGATTTCAATTTTTCAATACACTGTTGGATCGAAAGCGATGTTTTATACTACGACGTTTTAAATAATAGGTAATAATATAATGCTTTCATGTAATATAAAAAAATACAATATAGGTACCTGTTTAGTTGCAGTATGTGCTGTGATAACGATGAGGCAAAATCTGAAAGAATATTGAAGCATCCATCCAAAAAATAGAAATTTGGATCGAAATAATGGTTTATTATATGAATTATATATATTCGAATAAAATACTTGCGTATATACGTCAAAATGTGACGCAATGACTATACAAATAATCGATAGACTAATTCGAAAGTCAAACAAACATTTGAGGTCATTGACAGCTTCTCGAATTAACCAGTGTTTAATCCTCAAAAGTTCGACAGTGTTCGCTAATGGACTTACTTTGTCCTTTGAATGGTAAAAATCTTTTTCATATACGATTACACAAGGCGTATCATCACTTTTTCTTGGCGGATTCTTTTGGCTAGCAATAAAAGGATATCGTACATTATAGTTGTAATAATTATGTTCGTCATTTATTTGAATTAACTCCTCGTTTACATCTCGAAACTTTGTGTATATCACGAAACACTGGATTGCAAAGTGCAATTCCGTGAAAACCATGTTCAGGTTGTGTATGTAATAGGTAAAAAAATATGTTGTCATTAAAATAGGATTGGGATGATTTTTAAATAGGTAAAATAATTTTAAGCCATTTATTGGTACGATAACAATCGTGCACAAGAAAATCACGGTAAAAGAAAAATACTTGATTTGTTTTAGAGTGACAGTCTTCATTGGCATATAAATCTCAAATCCTTCTAATGTTGTCTTATACTTTTGATATTTATACTTATCGTTGTATATAGCAATTATTCTTGATGTAAATGAAGAAGTAAACACTGTAATACATACTAACTGTGACATAGACGTAGAAAATACGTCCGACCAATCATCAAACAAATGTGTAACGTAGGGTGACATGAACGCAGAAATTATGATTGTGATAAATAAAATAACGGAGTAAATTATTTGGTATTTGTCTTTATCATTATCCGAGTCGATGAATATCGCACCAAAATACTTCAAATAAAACATTGTTGGAGTCCAAGAGTATACTATTATACGTCCACGTACCTAAGTATAAAATAATATGATACAGTGTATTATATATAAATACAATATAATTTAACATTAAGGTACCTATATGAGATGCTATAAATTTAACGTAAAACATTCAATATTCCAAAAAAAACACTAACGTTTTTTTAAATTTTCCTCTTACATAATTTTAAGTGGTTAAAAAACAACATTTTCAAAAAATAACTATAATTAATACTTTGTTTGGCTCTTAATCTTAAAATTTTTAGACACTAGCTTTTGACTTATAAGATGATAATAATTATTAACAGTAACCGAGATTGGGGGGTTTTAATATTCCTTTCAGACAAACAGATAAAGAGTTCTAGATTTGAATGAAAATGTTGTTATTTAATAATATATAATTTATTGTAGTCTACCACGCCACATCAATGTTTTTAGTTGCCATTATTTTGCTTACCGTGTACATTACATAATATACACATATTAGTACAATACATAATATATTACACAATATACTCTAATATAATATAACATATTATATTAGTGATATTTTTAGAATGAAATAGATGTTTGATAATTATTTTACCTATCTTACTAATGGTACATGTGTAAATGTGATAACATTGAAAACAAGACGTATCCTCTGACCACTTTTAAGTTTAGCTATACATTTCCATTTGTCATACTTCATAAATGTCAAATAATATAATGATAATTTATAACACATCACACAGACAAAATGAAAAATAACATAAATTGGTTAAATTTTTTTTTTTTTACTTTTGCTCTAAAATGGATAACGATAATGAGTGGTCACTGAAAAGTAAGCTCCGACGCGTTAGTTATGTGCAGGTAGCACACTAGCATCCGGGCGCTAAATTTCTGAACACGCTCTGGGTCCTTGTTAGTTTAGGTATCTGGTATATGCTTAATTTGACACACCAACACTGAGTACACCGCTGGCAATAAGTGCATTACAAACATTAAAAGCAATTATCCTCAGATGGTTTTTTATTTTTATAATTACAGATACTTATCTATATTATTATTAAGTATTTTAAAATATATTATTATTATATATTACCTAGATATTATGTATACTAGTATACTATGAGTAGCAGCTATAGTACTTGTATAAATTATATTATATATTTACTACGTAACCGATTGCAATAAAAAATACTTAATTTACTTTGCTTGTTTAACTGAACATTACAAATTACAATATTACCAAGGTATAAATAATATGATTGAATTAATAAATCAACATTTCAATAAACAAAATAGTGCCACAGCCTTTTTTATAATCAATGTATTATTATTTTTAATACTATTATAAGAAATTAAGTAGGTATTCTTAATTTTAACCTGTCTGATATGTGTTCATTTTACTAACTAGGTAAACTACATCAAATTTTTATAATATGAAGTAGGTATCAAGTATTTTAAATGTCAAACACAATGACCGAGCACTATTAGTTAAATTATTTTTTTTTATGATTTTACCTATATTTAAATAAACACAATAATGTTTTATAATTAAATAAAGTCAACAGTCTGAGGACAAGTAACAAATTATAATATGTAAACATGTGTTATATTTAATATTTGTGCAAATTATTAATAGAGTGATTGTTTTTAAAATGTTGGTGTAGGTACTCACTACTCATAAATGGTGCCGTAAAAACCAGGTGGGCAAGTGTCACAGGTACCCGTTAGCCGCTTAGGGGCTCGCACTGGGGGCCACGTCGTGACCGAAATGAAACACGAAAAATGTTATATATAAAAAAAATGAGATACTTACCTAGATATCAAAATTTATTATAATATATATCCTATTATACCTATTTACCTATTATATATCTCAGTCGTAGTAATAGTCCATTTTGACCATACATTACAGAAACTATATAATGTAGGTAGTAGTTAGTGGTATAAGGTATAAATTCTAAGGTCTTTGTCTTTGAAAATAAAAGTCGAAGAACCAAAATTAATCAGCCAGTGTTTAAAATGCCAAGAGTATGGCCGAGCGTGTATTATCGGTAACCTATAGCCTATATAGGCCCGTTGCAGCTCTGTGACATACCTACGTCCTACCTACATAATTCAACATTTGATCTTAGTGTCTTACTACCAAGTACCAGTTGTTGTGTAATTGCATTTTAAGTATTGAATGCACATTGAATGACAAATGATCTTTTGAGTGAATTAAATAATTTAAAAATTCTGAATTTGAGTGTATTATTTATTGAAGAGGAGAGAAAGAGGGACAGAGGGTAAACATTCTTCAATTCTTGGCAATAAGCCGATAACGTATAAGCTATAAGTTTATAACCATGTATAATGTAGGTATATACTATATACATATATAAAAAATATGCACGGAGTCGAATAGACGAACAATTAATTAAATACGAGTATAAATATATTTTAAAATGTTACTGCACATGTGGAAATGCATTCAAATTATTGCAGTCATGACTGAATTGTGTGTTCTTGTCGTAGGTCTTATTATACATCATACTTAGTAACGCATAGCTGCATAAGCTAGGAGACGAAGTACATTCATCCCAACCAAATATTATACATCTTGCATTGCTTATTCTTCAAAGATTATAATCTATATTTTACTGTCCGACAAGTGATAAGTGATTTCTGATAACAACATTATTGTTATTACCTATTTTACAGCGTTATTACCTGCAGTCGCAGTTCTAGGACTACATTTTCGTATGGGCAACAGTAGATTTATAATTAAGTTTTAATTGCGAATAATATTTCTAATTTCCTCTCCATTATCATTATATTTTTAAAATAAGGGACACCAGAAATTTTGGTATGGGCAGCTGCCCACCCTGCCCATACACTAGAACCGCCACTGGTTATTACCCTGACGATTAAAAATAAATATTATTTAAATTTTAAGATTTGTAGTCCTGTAAAAATCTACACAATTATATACGTATTCATCTAATTTAACAATTAAAAAAAATGATTAATATAATGCTATTTAGTGTTTATAAATGAAATTGTACTTCTACATACATTATATTACCTTTTGATATAAGTAGTAGATTTCCACTGCAAATTTGTAATAACTATGGTAATTTTCAAACATATCATCTTATAATTATAAATGTATATATGTATATACTATACATAATAAGTAACCAATATTCTCCAAAGATTCTAAAAACTTTCAATTGCCGTCTCCGATTATATATATATATTTTTAACATATAGACTTATTTAAATAGGTACCAACTATTTCTTTTATATTTATAATTTATAATTTATTATTAGTTTTTATTATTCCAATTTATTACATTTTTCAATATTACAAATTTACAAACTATAATAAATGTTTAGTTAAAATATAATAAAATTACAGTATAAAGATAATTGAAGATGACAACTATATAGTCTATAATAATAATGGTATTTAATTTTATTTCACATAATGATATCCTTCCAATTTTATTTTTTAATTTATGAACTGTGAAGTAAATAATGATTCTTTTGATTATTTGTTCTGTCCGAATGAAATTGTACTAGTATAAGTATATACGTTGCACCAGCACACATCATCTATTATCAAAACAATATTTAGATTAAAATTAAAATAAGAGAAAGTAAAATAATAATAGGTACAGTGCTCGCATTGATAAATTAAATTATCCGTTATATTATTATAATTATTATTAATATTTTATTCATCATATTATAATAATATTAATTTTTTATTTAATTTTATTATTTAAATAATCGGTAAATATTGACAATTATATTATTTTGTAAGGACATGTCAATTGATCACAAACAATTCATCGCACGAGAGTTGCTCTATAATTTTTGTTTGAAGAACAGTTGCTCGCTAATGATAATCGATCGAACTGATCGAAGAACTAAGTTCGCTAACGACTTTGCAAACGTCAAATCCGTTTGAAATGTTTGAATTATAGTTATTCAACTGAATAGAAATGTGTTATATAGGCATATAGCCGAAGATATGCCAAGTATGTGAACTTTAAAATGAACAATTCAACATGTTCGTCAAAGAGAAGAAGCCTCTCCATCTAACCCAAATAATTTTGATTTTATTCCCGAGCAGTATCAAAATTATATAATAGAGATGGTTAGTTATTTTTGCATTATGACAGTGCCACAAATCCTTCACGTATTTTGATTTATACAACACAAACAAATTTAGATTTTATGGAGGATTGTGAACATTGGTTCTGAGATGAAACGTTTTCAGAAGCTGCGCCGATTTTTATGCAGTTACACACAATTTATGGTACCTATATGTTAGAGAGCCTATAACATAATCATTATCGCGCCATGCGTTCACTTGAAGTTTGCATAAAGAGAAAGAAAAATCGATTTTAAATGTACATGATAGTTTTAGTTTAATTGATTATTTAAAAACATAAGGGTGAAAATTTATTTTGTTTGAATTATTATTTTAATAACAATAAACTATGTTTAATTTGTAACTGTCAATCAAATGTGTGCGGTATTGAACGGTGTAAAATGTGCAGTTATAACGACCGCCATTCTATCAATACCCACCATAACCTACTCAACTTTAAGGAGTTGACTGATTAACACTTGAACCTTATGTTCTATCACTGTGTACTGCATACTTATTTGTATTTGGTATTTATTGTATTACGTAAAGATATTTATGGTTATAACTTATAAGTTATAGGTACTAACGTACCTAGTTTGTGGTTGGGTATTTGGACTATATGGCTATATTTATATGTTAGTCATAATGAGATATTTTTATTTTATACAAATTACTAATTAGGTTCAATATACTAATTACATTTAATAATTATATATGATTTATGTATCTTCTTTACTCATTATTTACTTACCGAAGTTATGAGACTATTTTTTATAGTTAAAATATCGAAAATAGTGAACTCGGATGAACAGACAGTTAATTGGTTATAAAATAATTGAAGCTGTAAATTAATAAATACATAAATTGAAAACGTATTATGGATGTTTAACACCTAGTACAATATACAGGGTGATTATTTTATCGTTAACTACTCATTATTTCAAAATCTATTAATGTTTTTGAAAATATTTTTCTTATATAATTTTTAGTCGAAATAAAAAACATTTTTTATCGTTAAATTGCTTTAAGTTTTTTACTTTTTTTGAATTTTGAAGCAGAATATTTTTTAAAGTATTAAGTGTGTGTCAATTAAAGAATCACCTGGTATAAGAACTAATAAGGAGGATTTTTTAGTGTGGAATTTATTGATTGACAATTACCTCTTCTTTCGTATTAATATCTGTATGTCGATTGTTCATTTTTGCTATTAAATTTTTGGTTTTAACCGCCTAAAATAAAAAAACAATCGGCTGATAAATAAGTAGTATACTCATTATAACTTTTAACTTTTAAGAGACATTGATAAAATGATAATGTATTTCTACTTGAAATAGTTTCAGATTTATAATTTGTACCTATGTATTATATTAAAATATAGATGAACCGACTTACTTTCAAACTAACTTACAAATATAATTTATTCAAAAAATACATACAATGTATATTTTTTACAATAGAATTATATACCTACATCTGTCTACTCATAAATCATAATATTATAATAGCCAATAGGGCTTATTTACTGGAAGAAGTTTAGTATATAGTATATACTCTGGCCAGAGAGAACACGCTACGCAGTTCTTCGACACAACTAAATGAATGATCTCCGTGGTCGTACCCAAATTTCTTTCACTCTACTACTTATTCAACACTATATAAAAGATTAATAATTAATCCTATATAGTGGAAACACATGACTTTTGGTCGCTGACCAGTAGCTTTCTATAAAAATTCTATAATTAACGTTAGTAGATAATGTAGTAAACTAGTCAGTGGTGTATATAGAAATTAATTTCGGGGGGGGGGGAATATGTGTGATAATATTATGTATAATATTTTAACAATTAAAATCAATGCCCATACCAACCATACATTTATTTGGGTTGAATCCCTAATCCCCTATATATGCCACTGACGCTAGTACTAAGTGTAGTGTAGTGTTTCTCATACCTTATTTTATGGCGACACGCATTAATTAATAATTATTTAAAATTAAAAATATAACATAAAACTATAAAAGTTCATAATAAATGTCGATAACAGTTACCTTATTTTTAATCATCATATAGATTTTATATGAAGTACCAATTAATTGTTGTAAATCACGTCCAATATGTTTGTACATTTAGTGTCATTTAATTTACTTCGTGACATATTTGGACTTTTCCATTTACACACAGGTTGAGAAACACTGGTTATAGTGTATTGAAAAGTGTAACTATCTGAGATTGGGTTATAGATTTTGTCTTTATTTTTCATTCAATAAGTGTATATTTTTCCAAAATAAACATTATGATGATCTTATTGTGGCACGACAGTGTGTGATGAAATATAAATCATATCTTTCATTGACTGTTGTTTTTTTTACACGATGAATTGATTAATATACTTTTTTGTTTTTATTGTCGAAGACCATAGTTAAGAACATTAAGTCGATTAAGAAGAACCGAAAACAAAATAATTCGTGCAGGAGCGTTATTTGAGAGGGGGCAGACCATAACTAAATATTTTTTGTATAGATTAACAATTGTTAGTGTTGATTGCTGACTACCATGATGATAATATGACATGGTTGGGAGACATTAATTTGATTTATTTTACGTACCTATATCATAATCATTATTACTATTGCTAAATATATATTTAGCCATGATTATTACTATTTACGACTATTATTATTGTGTTAATAATGTATTATAGGTAAAATTGTGAATAGTAAAACTGATGATAAGCAACAATTAATTAATTTTTAAATTATGTAATTATGTTTTTTCTACTTTAAATTTTATTGGACAAAACTAAAAGTTTTATTTCCTTTGTTTGTCATTATTAGTCATTACTAATTTTGATCGCTTGAATTTTTTGTATTCTATTATTCCAAATATTCTGTAATAATATGTTTTATTTAGTAAACAATTTTTAAAAAATAACGATTTAAACCCTTAAAATCAATCCCTCTCGAATTAACCATTCTGAATGTTTGTTGATTAGCATAACTGAACGACAAATAACATATTTTGTTAATTTTTGGTTATTTCTACTTTTTTTTTTTTTAATTATTTTTTGGGAATTGATAAATATTTATAATGATATGACCGATCAGTTTTTTTGGGCGGCTATAGAGTCCTGTAACTTTTATCAGTTTTCATTCTAATTTAATCTATTTTGTATTATAGGTACAGATTTTTTTACCAACCTGCTGTATTGTAGTGTGCGTTGTAATAATTATAAGGCACAACCTTAAGGAGTATTGAAGCATCCACCCAATGAATAATAAGGTTGTTCGAAATAGTGATTTATTAAATGAACTATTTGTGTATGAATAAAATAATTGAGTATACATATCGAATAATGCTGTAGTTCCTACAATAACGATTGACAGGCCCATTTGAAAGCCGAACAAACATTTTAGATCGTCGATTGCTTCCCGAGATAGCCAGTGTTTAATCCTTAATAGCTCGATAGTGTTCGCCAATGGATATCTTTTGTCCCTCGGACAGTAAAAATCTTTTTCGTATATAATCACATTAAACGATGACGGGTCATCTCTATTCTTTGCAGTAGTCACTCTGCAGCTTGCAGTAAATGGATATTGTACAGTTACACTGTAGTTTAAGTACTTTTGTTCACAATTTATTTGAATTAACTTCTCGTTTATATCTCGAAACTTCGTGTACACCACAAAACACTGGATGGCGAAGTGCAATTCTGTGCATATCATGCTAAAGTTATGCACGTAATAGAAAACAAAATATATAGTCATTAAAATGGGATTGGTATGATTATAAAATATATAAAATAATTTTAAACCATTTATTGGTAAGGTAACAATCGTGCACAAGAAAATCATTGTAAAAGAAAAGTACTTAATGTGTTTCCAAGCGATGGTATTCATTGGTGTATATATCTCAAATCCTTCTAATGTGGTCTTAAACTTTTGATATTTTTTGTACTTGAAGTTGTATATAACAATCATATTTGATACCAAAGAAGCTATGATTCCCACACTAATTGTCACTGCTGTTAAAGACATAGAAAACGCTTTTGACCAGTCGTCAAACAATTGGTTTACCAAAGAATACATAAAAATTTGTATTATGCCAGTGGTAAATAACATTATAGAGTATACAGTTTGATATATGTTATCATCGTTATTTGAGTCGAAGAATATTACACCGATACGTTTTAAATCAAACATAATTTGTCGAGTGCCGCTCGTGTCGCTTCAATATAATACATACATGCCAAAGTTGCCTACAAAAACATACAAACTTTATACATTAACATGTCAATGCATACAATTAATTGTAAAATAAGAAATAACTAATAAGTAATTATTACTGAATACTTTAAAATCAGTATTATAAAAGTAAAACACTTTTCAAAATCATTAGTGTTTGCAGTTCAAAGAATCGATTTCTTTTCCTAAACCTCAGTTGAATAGCTTTTTTACCTAACATTTTAAAATGGAAATAAAAAACGTATTATAATTTATATTTTAGATTTAGAAACATAGCAATGAATGTATTGATTTTAGTGATTTTACAATGATGTGTAAGTTTTTTTCTGTCCATCATCATCTTTGGAACAGTAAACATTTTCATTTTTGAAGATGGTTTCTGGTAGAAAATTAGATATAGTATTTACTTTAGGAAGTCCAAAAAAAAGAAATCTTTTATTTTTCTTAATTAATGAAATGTTTCATCAAGAGTTATTTATATTATTATTTATTTTATTTATTTTCTATTAATAATTTATTTTAAAAATATTTAGAGCTATTTATAAGCATGATACATTTATGATTTTTTCTAAAAAATTGTCCATAAATGTTGATTCAACTTTATTCGCTAGTTCAAAATTTTAAACAAGATCCCAAATGAATTGTTATTATATTTGAGTAACTTTATTCTTTATTTTGTAGTACACACAATAATATCTTCACTATTAATAGTTAATACAATATATAGTTTAAAAACAAATTATAACTATTAATTCGAAGTTTAAACAGTATCAAATGAGGAAACCAGCCTCCAACATAAATGAAACTATTTTATTGATAATAAGTTCAAAATTGAAATTAAAATTTAAGAATAGAAAAAATATTGGAGGAGATTATGGATTAAAAGAGAGAAAGTTGAAAGTTAGAAGTTAAACAACGTTTAAACAATTACACATTTGATGTGCAAGGCAAGAAAGAAAAGAATGTGAAGAGGTCATAGGGGTTTGCGGACATCAAGTTCAAAAAACAAATTTCGGACACAAATACATATTTCCCTTCACCACTTTTTCAGGATTAAGGATAAGGACAAAACACCGAAAACATCGGTAGGTGGGATTAAAAATATTTCTGTTTTGCAAAAGAGCAATAATTTTTCTTAAAATATTTATTGTTGCCATAGATTATGAATATTTTTAGTTTTTTAAATATACTATATTATAGATTTTATGGTAAAATCTTTTTCATTCAATTCGTTAAATGAAAAAAAATGGCAGCCCGGAAAATGTTATAAAAGTTTCCCTTTTTATCCTTAGTAATTCAGAGCCGGATTTATGAAATTAGTGGCCCTGGGCTAATTTATTTTTGGGGGTCCTAATTTTACAAAAAAATATTTTTATAATGATAGGTATGTTGATTGATATTCATTAGTTAAATAGGAAAAATATTTTTTCTAGACATACTTGCAGATGCAAAAGTACCTATACTTATCTAAAACCTCCTAAAATTGAGTTTTTTTTTTTTTTACATAATATTACGTCATTTTTAATTGACAACTATTAATGCGTTTAACCTATCTTCAATCTTAGTCGATTTTTAATTAGAGCCAACTTTAATTTCAAATGATTAATATGAGTGTATCTTTAAATAAATGTTGTTAAAATCATTTTTTGGCGGGCCCTTGGCTATAGCCCGCTTAGCCCCCTCCTTAATCCGGCTATGTTTACTAAGCATTGCTTAGTAGTTAGTACTATTAATTATAGAATAGACTAGATATTCTATAATTTTGGCAATGTAAAGGCAGTTTCCGCGGCGTCGTTGATTCAAAAATGGAAAAAAATGGTATTCTATATTAATCTTAATACTACACACTGTCCGAGCAAAAGCATTGGCACAAATTTTAATGCTGATAGATAATCAGTACAATATTCACCGGACGCCCATATCAAAGTACAATAATTGCCCAGTTATATTGACATAATAAACAGTACTTTACCAAAACCATTTTATCGACATTTATAAAATAAAAATGAATATTTAAAAATTAAAATGTCTAAAGAGAGCATTTAAATGGTAAGCAAAATATTCTAAAAATTAAATTGTATGAAGAAAATCTCAATCCAAATAACTGGTGAAAGTTTCAAGTGTTTACAACTTATACTTTTTAAATAATAACAAATATTAAAAAAACGTTTGAGAATAAATCGTTATCGTTACGTGATTTCGTAAAATTTCTTAATTTTCCGTGCATTTTTTGTAGTTTTAGCCGAATTTTTCAAAAAAATTCTTACTCTTGACCTCTGTAATACACCCAAGATTTTCAATTTGCCACTGGAAACCACCCCTGAAGTTATAAATTGAAGTATTATTATTTGACAAGTTATGGTATACACACATGAAAAAAACCATTTCATTGTAAAAGTAATACATCCATCACTCTGTTTAAAATCTAATACAATGATATTGGATAATACCTAATAATTATTAAATATATATATCACACCTAAATACATCAGTCTCATTTTCTAAGCGTTATTAGGAATAATTTTGAATTAACAGTACCAAAATTACTTTAGTATACTTAATCTTACCAGCATATCAAGTTATTTCTATAAATAGTGAAATACAATGTTTTATTTTCTACTTTCATCATATCAAATAATATATAGACTATATTCTTAAACTCGTCACAAGTCACAACTATTAGCTATACCCAATCCTATACCTAAACTATTATGAATTACTCACTAAAATAGTGCACGTATATGTTCAATATAACTCATTAAATATTAACATAATACATTATACCTGAATAGCGAATACACAGCAATACATAAAATGTCATCATGAATTTGAATGTTGAAATATAACCAATATAAAAATTATTAAGACTCAAACTAAAATATTATAATAAATAGTATTATGTCTATTACTTTTTATTATAACTTAATATGAAGAATGTTCTGTTTAACCATTAAAAAATACTCCAAACTGACTTGTTACCATTATTTATTAAGTATTAGACATTTAAATGTCAAAACTAATGTAGGCCATTTTAATATTATTTAAGTGGTTTTATTAGAGAAGTATTATTTATATTAAATTTCATAATAGTCAGTTGTTGATACCTAAAATATAGTACATATATACAAAATCAAATTCCAAGTAATATTTGTAATTCAAACTGAGGTTTTTAGATTCGTCATATTAAGATGTAATAAAAAGTTTGGGACATGAAAATAAAAAAAAACTTAAAGCACAATAAATTGCTACTTAAATTAATGTTTTTTTCTTTATTTCTTAACAGTTGGAGTCTATGGTCATAGAAATATGTATTGAATTTAAGATATTTCAATTATTTAACCTATCAATTTTTTGGCCTTTCAAAGCATTTATGTATAATTAATATAATATGTCTTACCATTTTTGAATTTTAAAATATTTGAACAGAATTGTAATACTAATGGATTTTTAAAACTATAAATTAACTAAAATATTAATTAGAAACATAAATAATTTCTAAAACTAGCCAATGCATTATTTCTTTTCTATTTCAATAAGTTATTTATATTAAAATATAAAAATGTCATAACTAAACTAAATTAATATTTTTATTAGTTTTTATAAATTTATTTAAAAGGATAAAGAAAAAATTGAATAAAAACAAATGCTATTTTTTTTGTAATGTCCTTATATTAAGATAATGATCAAATTTTTGGAAATTACAAGTCATTCACTTCCCTCAAACGTCTGATTGCGGATCTTACAGTAGTTGCAGCGGTCGTAGAATATACGTAAGCTCCACCTGCTACAGTTCTTCTACACCGTTTGCATGACCAAATTCCTACACAAGCTCTCTTCATGGATTCCTAAAATGAAAATATAAACCAGCACGTTTTAAAAATATCATAACAAAAATACAATGAAATATATAAATTAGACAAAGAGATATTTTAAATTAAGAATATATCATCTTTTTTGCTTAACAAGATTATAATAAACAGAAATATCTCATTTGAGTTAGATTTTATTTATAATTTACTAAGGTATTATTCTATCCTAGAATACACTATGATCTATAAATTATAATAATTATCTTTATTTAGAAATTATCCTGTTGGATTCCATAATAATTTAAAAAAAAGTTTTTTACCTGGTTTATTATTTTAAGTTTCTAGTATTAATGGATTGATCTAGCTGTATATTAATATATTCTTCAATCTGATCTAAGATTTTAATTACAACCCCAGTGTAACCTAACCTGGCCCTTCCCATACATTTTTACATAATAATGATCAATATTAACCATACAATAAAACAGGAGTTAATTTGAATTTTAACAAAAATAAATTATTTAATTATTATCAAAATTGTAAAATGTAATTAATTTGTAACTTTTACTACTAAAATCAATTCAATAAACTATGTATCTAGATGATTTCTGACAGAGTAAAATAAGAAATACTTGAATATAAACAAATAAACCTCCTTTATTTGAATGTTAAAGGTAAGTACTTCATATTTTCTATATATACTTACTAATTGACCTAATTTGAAAATATGGACCTATAGTATGTTAAGTTCTTTATATACGAAGTTGAATTAGGAAATACCTATCCTTAAAAGTGACCAGTTTTTGACAGATGAATACCAAGCACTACAAATTTTACTCAAAATCAACCATCCGTAAACCAAAGCATAGTAATATTTTTATTTTCAAAATAATTTACGAGTACCTACACCCAAAAACGTTTTTTGTGATTTGATATAAGATTATCAGGTTTTGAATAATACAATTAAAATTCATGGATGAAGATATATATTATATATAGTATATATATATATTATTGATTTAATTCTCTATGCTTCCAGTTTTAAAGATAAATTTACCTATTTTTTGATTAGCTCCAAATTGTGAACAGTGGACCTATTGCTTATTTTACTGATCATGACCAGGAATTTAGACAGTGTTGAATAAATCATTTAAAATAATCGAAAAATACTTAGACTAATAAACAATATGATAGAATTTGTTAAGTCTTTTAAGTTGATTTACTTAAAATTAAAATATATATTTAATTAAACATCATAAGTTTGATTTTAAAGAAATTAGAATATATTTTTGATACTTAAAACATGTCATTAATAAAAACACAACTAAATCACATAGATTTTGTTGATATAATTGAAGTAAATTTATATTGAAATATCTTTACCTTTCCGCAGAATGAACAGGTATATTTGCTGTGCTGGGTTATTTCAATTTTCTTGACCATCTTACGCAGCGAGGCACCATATCGGGTACCATATTTACCTACAATTCCTACTTTCTTTGTACGTTTGGCCTTTAAAAATATAATTATTTATTAATAGTAAACAATAAAAAAATAATACCTATAACTTTTATGTAACTATAGTTTAGTTTAAACTTGTTCAATTAAAAACATAACAGTTAGCAAGTAAAAATCTTAATACATTGCCAATATTGAATTTATTGTGAATTATTCATTATAGAAGTATTATAAGTTTTACTTGAACGATTATTTAGATAAATTTGGATAAACATACCATTTTGACGGCGGTGAAATCCTTTGGGCTATTTCAATTAATACAAATAAATAAAACGAGTAACACTAACAAGATGAGTTAGGAAAGGAAAAAGATATTTTGTGATTATACATAATGTGAGGTTAAAACATTTGTATAGTCAGTGGTCCCAGTAAGTGAAAAAATATACATACAATACAATATTTCATAAAAATGATTTTCAATTTATTTTTATATCATTGGTATAATTTTTTTTAAATTTATTAAAATACTTAAGACAATGAATTTTTAATTAATAGTTCATGTTTATAACTATTAACCCAAAAAAATAAAAATGGGACTGGGTTTAAATTTAATTAATTATGGCTTTATCACAGAATAACAGACTGTGGTACAACTGTTTTTTAGCACTAGATAATACATTATCATTTGAAGTTTTTCTCTTATCTAAATTGTTATCAAAATTCATCTGAGCGGGATTTAATAATAAATAATAATCATTTAAAAATGTTACAAAAAAAAAAAAAAATAATTATAATTAAACAGAAACTCTTAAAACGAAAACATTTGAAGTGTAGAAAGTAGAACCAACAGTAATCAGTTCTTAATTAAATTATTAATTATTTTCAATAACCATTAAAATGTGATTATTTGTTGTAACAGATATTAATGATTTAACAATATGTTTGAACTTGAAGATTTTGATTTAGACGATGAAGTAAATTTATTTTATTTATTATATAATTTATAGTATTATATTTATATTTACTGAATATAATTTAAATTTTAAAACTTGTTAGTTGTATTGTATGAATAGAAATTTCATTTATATATTTATGTTTGATTATATTAAAGTATAATGTATACAATATATCCCAGTTACTATTTACAACAGTACTATTACATTAAGAAATAACTTATCTGTATCTATTTTTTTTTTAGGTATTTCTTAATACGCAGATGCCAACATTCATTAATAAATCACCAATAATATCATCAAATTCAAATCCTGTTACTTCTAATTTTGAAGATGATGATGAAGTATATTAACATTTACTTTCTATAAAATTATTTAGCATTTAAATACTATATTTATTTTTCAGATATTCCTTAATGTATCAAATTCAATTTTTGAATTGGAATCTTCACACTCTGAAAATAATGAATTAAAAATTAAAAATACTACAAAAGAACAAAAAAAGAATAATGATGTAAGTGTAATTATATAATATGTGTATGCTATTAATTATAAGCTAAAAATGTCACTTTATTTTTTAGTCTTAACACTTAATATAAGTAGAACTATAGTCAATCATTAGTATTATAGTTAGAAACTGGAAACTAAAAAAATAATAAGTTTTTCTATTTAAGAAAAATAATATTTTATAAAACTCGATTTTATTTACTTTCTAGATTTCGGAAAATATAGTTAAAACCCAATCTAAACAAGATATTACAAAATCATACAATGAAAGTCAGCCAAGTAAAATTAAATTAAATTTTGATGATGCTTTTGATTCTGATGATGAAGTAATGTAATTTATAATAAATAATATATGTTTTGTTGGTTGTATGTATTTTTAATTACTTATTATTAAATTCCTTATGTTTCAGACTTTTTTCAATACATCAAATATCATAGAAGATGCTTTGAGTCCATTAAAGGACAATGACTGTACAACTAAATTTGATTTAAATGATGATCATAATGAGGTTTTTCTATGAATACATTATTATAATTATTATATTGTTAAATTAATGATTGTTTAAGTCATATTTATCATAAAATTATTGTCCTTAAATTATTTTTCATAAATAAATATTTTGTTAAATATTAATTATAATTCTCTATATTCCTTATATTAGGTTTCAATTGTCAATTCTGGAAGTCATCAGTTAAAATCTTCAAACTTAAAAAGTAAATTAAAAGAATCATAAATTGATACAGAGGCAGCTTGAACATTTAAAAGACTGGGTCTTTGTCCAGGTCAAAATTTAGGATGTGTTAGGGTGGTCACCATTAATAATATTGAAATTTTTTGAAATAGCAAAAATACCTAACCTATTATTTATCCTGAGATATTTTAATATTTTTTTATCTGTACTTATGAGTAAATAATATGTATTATACATTATAATATTTAAGTATAAGTATTAATAACTCAGTCCAACTGATTTTTTATTTAGTAAAATATCAAATTTTAGCAATGGTGGGTGGGTGGTATATTTTAGGCTTGCTCGGTCAAATAAAATGTTCAAACTGCCACTGAATTGATACATTCATAATTTTTCAACAATTTAACATAATAAATATTCATCTTATTTGTTATAAATCATAATATATATTGTGAACTGCTCAAAACTTGTTTTCAGATTATAATAAAATAAATTGCAATGGTCATCTTAATACAACTATTACTAGTGTAAAATCAATGACTCCAAAATATACTTCTAGAAAATTTCCTGGACCTGCTGGTCTACTTTCAGAAAACGTAAATACTTAATATTTTTGTTTATAGTTTAAAAAACTGTTTATCACCTTTTACTTTTTATTATTTATTTAAAGTATTAAAAGTGTTATATTAGTTTTTTTCTTTAATTTTATTTCTAGGAAGATCTATGTTTAGAAGATCCTTCAAACTTGGAATCTTTGGATGTGTCAATTAATATTAACGAAAATGATAGCAAAGAAGAAGTAATTATCTTCATTGTTTTAAATATTTACAATAATTCATAACCAAAATATAATTTTTTAATTTTATTTTAATAACAGTAGAATTTAGAATAATTAGATACTCACCCATAGTATTTTATATATAATATATTGCATAGTATATCAAATTTCATGTTTTTATTAATTTTGGTTTATTTTAATGATTTTCACTTAGAATTTGTGCACTCAAGCAAATGATTCATCTTTTTCTTCATCACCATATCAACAATTTCTATCAGATTTTTTCACCACCGATGTTGATGCTTTATTAGATAAATTTAATGTTGCGTGGATAAAACAGAAACTTCTTCCATATACTGCGTCTGGTCGTTCTTTCACAGATAAGATACCATTTTTTGTTTCTGTTTTAAAAGAAATTGATTGTTTATCACCAGATCCAACAGTTCTACTTGCTGACAAAACAGGACATATCAGAGGAACAATTCATAGAGCTGTTTGGAACCAATTTAGCAGTCAGTTGAAACCTGGAGCTGTTTTAGTATTAACAAATGTTGGCATATCATGTCAAAAAATACTTAAAGGATTTACTCTTAATATTACTAGTGATCATTTAGTTGCCATTTACAGTTATTCTTCTGGTATGAATAGCCTTCATAAGTTATAATAAGAAGTACTAATATACTAATTTGAAATAATGATTTATTAAATTTTAGAGAATGTTCAAGAAGTAATTGTTACTCGAACCACAATTATGACAAATGATGAAATTGTCAGTGGAGCCAAACAATGCAATGCATATAATGCGGAAGATTTAAATAAAAATTCTAATTCAATAATAAAGAAGAGTCGGATGAATATACTTAATAATTTAAAATTGGATGACATTTTGACTGATCATAGTACCATACCATCAAATGCCAACTGCCAAATCAAAAATAATACTCCTGGCCAACTAACACCTGCTAAAAGTATTTTCACACCAAGAACTTCTGTAGTTCATAATCTATTCAAAAGTGTTCCTAGTATTCCTAGTAATTTCCCAGAAGAACCACCAACCAAACGAACAAGAAATGAACCAAAAGCTAAAGATCAATATTCAGATAACGAAATCTCTATTATTCAAAATATTTTTGAAGGAATTGATGAAAATGAAATGTTCAATGATTTTTGTTGTTGAAATGCTTCTTGAGCTACAAATCTATTTTATTTTAAAGGTGCTTTTTATTTCATTAAATTGTAGTTGGTAAAAGTTTATTTTTATTTGTAATTAAATCTAATTGTTAGTGAGAACAGTTCTCCACTGTTAATTTCATTGTAAGCTGCATTATATTTCATATCTATTTTTGTTTAATTATTTTTTACTTTTATGATAATATTAAACAAAATAATAATTGAAAATATTTGAATTGTTCCAATTTTATTTTAGATTCTTAGATTTACTCTGTTTTTAAGGTTTTTGATATCATATTTTAAGAGTTTTATTGATAGTAAGTACTTTCATTTTAGGATTCTCTTAGTTTATTTAGTCTTTTTTTTAAAAAAAAAAAAAAAAGTTGTCAACTTTTGATTGGGATTGAAATAGCTGACTATTGTATGAAAACTTGAAGAAATTAAACCATATACTTATAAAAATATATGTCTATATTAACCACTACAACTTTGATTGGAATATTTATCTGAAACTACATAATGATGGAATCCATCAATCCACCTTAAAATATATAGTTTTTTTAGTGGAAATTTAATTGTTCTCCCTTTAAAAACATATGATTATTAACTAAATACATTTACATTTTATAATAAAAATAAATGGCCAGTTTAAATAATATTTATCTTTTGAGTAAATAAAAAACAATAAGCTTTCAAGACTATTTAATATAATGAATTTAATTAATTACCTACAAAATAAAAAATTATAAAAAAATACTGCTAATTTATTATAACTAATAGAATTTAAGTATTTAATTATAAAAATAAACTGAAAATTCTAAATAAAAGCTTTTATTGTTATTAAACCAAATATTGGTGTTAAAACCTTCGAATTTAAATTAATTTTAAATGATGGTAAAAATACATTTGTTTATCAACATAATGTAACAAATTGTCATCACAAGTATAGTAAATATAGTAAATTAGTAAATAATTATAATATATATATTTTTAACAATATCTATAAAAAAATGTACACTTTACTAAGTGACATACACTTATAAATTCATATTTATATAAATATCTTGATTTTACAAATTGAAATAAAAAATAGATGTTTTAATAACAGTTGTAAAAAAATATAATAAAATCTTAAATTCATCAAAAAAAAAAAATTAACCCAATAGTTATAAATGTATCTTGTGTACACAAAAATAACACTATACTTTTCCCCTTTCTGAATTAACCACAAACAAGACTAGTTTATTGATATCATGTAAATCATCAAACAAAAACCCTAAAAAATTGAAATATTGAACCTGAGCAGACATTATGTAAATTATATACTATACCATTACTGAAATATATTCGGATTCAATTATACTTGATAACACTAAACATATAATTGTGTATTATTTCAAATTAGTCATCTTAACATCAGATTTATATATCTCGTTATAATTTTATTATAATAAAACAATAATAATAAATACATTATGTATTAACAAGTATAAATAAATCAAAAAATAATAATAATATTTGTTTTATATTGCAATTTTTGTATAAAAAAAAGAAATGGTTTCTTTTGAGTAATGGATTAACAATTTATGTTTAATGCTCAAATATCATTACAAAATTAAGTTTATAAATATTTTATTTATATTCAAATTTGATATTGTGGTAACTTAATGGCAATTTTCCGTCGAAGTATACATGTATGTGTCAATGTAGTAATGACATATACTAAAATAACCTGCCATAGATCATCGTTAAAATACAGAAACCAATCTATACCTAATAATACTAAGAACAGTGTCCATCCTTTCTTCCATCTATACATTTGCTTGTGCGTAAGAACATACATTTGAGCTAATCGGAAAAGAATACTACAAAAGTGAAGCCAACCAGTATCCAGTGAGTCATCATCCTGAAACAGTAAATCAGTTAGTTTTTAATAATGTTAAGTTTAAAAATATTTGATTTGTATGAAATACAAAATTTAAGTTATAAGTAGGGTTCGGATTTATATGTAAATACTAAATACATATTTTTACTATGGCTTGATAAATTAATTTAGGTGAGTGATAAATTTGTTTCAATGGGTTTCCAATTCAATAAACTATATTTTATTTTACACATTTTGCCATAAGTACATATTTTTACATATTTCTCAATAGTTCTATTTTTTCCTTCATATTTTAACAATTTGTTGATATGTGATTTATTAATAATTATTAATTTTATATACAGACAATTTTATTTCCCATGTTTCCAAAAGTAAAAAATATTTGTAGTAACTAATGTTTGCTATTTATGACCTCGATAAACGATAGATAACAATTGAAAATTTAAAAATGCATGTTATCATAAATTGTAATCAAGATAATTAATATTTTAATTTTTTTTAGCTTTTTTTATTAATATTTTATAATTTGTTATACCTTTTTAAAATAATTTTACTATTTAACATATAATTTGTTTCATTAGGAACTCATATGGATATATTATATAACTAAATATAAATAAATAAATCATATTAGTAAAATACATATTTAGAGTTTTTTAGCACATATTTATGTACATATTTTGGTAGCATAAATACAGATTTTGGTTTCATAAATACATATAAATCTGAGCCCTAGTTATAAGTATAGTCCATATTATTTTTTTCTAGTCAAAATGTAAATAGTTGCATAGGTGTATATTAAGTGTTGTTTATACTATATAAACTAGTGGCGGTTTGACAATTTTATTTGACCAGGATAAACACATAAAATATACCACCCACCCACCACTACACACAAAAAAAAAATTAAAAATTAAAATATCTCAGGAGAAATAATAAGTTAGGTAATAGCTACTTCAAACAATTTCAATATTATTAATGATGACCATCCTAAATTTTGACTGATATGCCGCCAAATGCTGAACCAGTGAGAAAGCCGTAATTTTGTATGGGTTTTATTTGATGTACATAATGGTAATATGTGCCCCGGTCTTTTACATAATCAAGCTGCCTCTGATATAAACCAACATTATTATTAAAAATATTACATACTTCAGTTGTCCAACTCCTCCATGTATCCATTACTATGACAATACTATGAATAATTAAACATATAGTAAAAATTAAAGATGTTTTGTCAATGAATGATAAAGGTTCTAAAGTAGGCAGTGGTCCGACTGAAAAAACAAAATAAAAAGTTAGTAATTACTAGCCGGCTTGCTCAAGAATTCTGGGGTAAGTTACAATAAATTATTAATTTGAAATTTACCTCGAACAGTCGGAGGAATAACTTGTGGTGTATGAATACTATTCTTAGAATTTTCTTCAACAATAAAAACTTCTTGAGGTGGATCTAATGTTATATCACGAGTAATTTCAGCTAAATTTATTCTGGATGTCAGTTGTTGTGGTTTATTATACATTTGTTGAATAGGATGTATAGTAGTATCTAAAAAATAAAATTTAATGTAGATATTAATAAACTAGGTACTGACCAACAGGCAGCATATTATTTTTTTAAATCTTATTTTTTAGTGTAATTTAGGAAAATGATTTTCAATCACAAAATTGTTTTCATACATCAGAAAATTAAAAAATTTAAATTTTGATGTATGGAGTATTGTGTAATGTGTAGATCATTAACATAGAAATTAAAAAAAAAAAGTTAGTCATTTATGGAAATATGTTTACAAATTGGAGAAAAGTATTTTTTTACAGATAGGAATATATTTTATCAAGTTTGTGAGGATAAAATGGTAACTGAAATATATTTATTGTGAATAAAGAAAAGTAATTAGTGAATAAGGAAAAAACAATGGTGTTTTTTTAATAATAAGTCCAATCATAATTTGGATTAAAGTTTTATTGTTTTATTGCATTTTTAAGGTAGGTACCTATTTAACTGTATTTAGATGGGCCTTTTTCTACGTTTTTAAAGCATCTAAGTTTGCGGTTTAGTAATATATATAGGTGTATATTAAAATATGCCGATACATAAAAAAATTTCAAAATAAAATATTTTAAATAATAAATATATTACCAAATTCAATAAGATTGTAGGGCCTTAAAGCTTGTTCAACTTTAAACCGGTCATATTTTTTTGTAAACTCTCCAGCCAATTCTTCTAAAAAGCTGTAAGCCAAAACTTGAGGATATGAAGGAATGCACATAGCCATACAAATTATATTTAAACATGGTAAAAAACTGAAACAAAAAATGTAAAAGATAAACATTATAATATTTAAAAATATTAATTATACATTTATGAAACTCCTACTAAAGAATACATCACACAATCACACTTGAAGATTAAAAAAAAAAATTTGTACTTAACACATCCTTAAAATAAAAACATTTGATAACTATGGGATTGGCACATATGTATCATAATGTAATATAAAAACCAACTTTAAAATTTAATGAAAGGTTAGGTACAAAATTATATAGCTTCTTACTTGGTAAAAAATACTTAGCTATTAAGTATTTATATTTTTTTACTCAGACATAAATACTATTAGTTTCTAAAAATAGATGGGATGTTAAAATCATAATCTATAAATAATAAAATCATTAACTATTTGATACAATTTTTCTATAAGGTTTTAAAAACTTTTAATTTGAGAGTTATCAAGTATTCAAAAATATAGTCTTCAAATATATTTAAAAGTTCCAAGTATCAAATTTTGAAAAACTCTATTATTAAGGAAAAAATGGAATATATATTATCCTTGTATTCATCAAGTATACAAAAACCTTGCACACATTCATAATCTAAAAAAAATAAAATAGACATTAAAAGAATAATTTAAGCTATCAAATCAAAAACCTGAATCTAGGTAGGTATATTGAATATTATTATTTTAATTATAAAGTAGAAAAAAAATATTTGTGGATAAAATATCCACAATAAGAAGGTATTGTTAAAATGTATCAACTAGAAATTATTAATAAACATTAATATAGTAGTATTTTATAATATAAGATTTTTAAATACATATTTAAGAAGATAGTAATTTTAAATCTATATAAATGTTTATTTTTGATTGTCATTAATTTATTTAAAAATATATATACATACTAGTAGGTCTTGTCGTTGGTTCGAAGAAAACATTTATTTTTGGGTACATCGTTTTTCTTTAGCACACTCTTTACAATCTTGTTAATTAATTTCAAGTCAATGGCGCTCTCACCATTACTACAGTGGTAATTGGTAGTGGACGTCAATGGTAGGAGGTCCCGGCTTCTTAAAATTAAAGCATACAAAATCATATCCCAAAGTTTATGTACAACCAGTTTTCACTTAAAATAAGTTCATTATTAATTGACAACAGAAATTTTTATTACTAAGTGTATAATATAATTTAAAGATTATTTTGAGCACTGTAATTAAAGATTAAAAAGTAATAAGTAATAACTAATAATTAATTAAAATTTTCAAGTATTGTAGAATTTATATTTTATACTCAATGGTAATAAGTAGTAACTAAATTTCTAATAATAATATCTACTAAGTACTATTAATTAATAATTATTGTATAGAAAATAGAAATTCAGTATTATTAATTTATTATAGTTTTCGTGGCTATTATCAGTTAATATTATCAAAATGTTATCATTTTACCGACTCAGTTCTACCACGCCCGCCCCTTAAATACTAAAATATCTATAAAAAATAATACTTTAACTCATAATGAAGAGTGAATCACAGGCTCAAGCTTATTATGATTAAATTTTGATTTTAAATCGAATTTTCACATCTGAAAAAAAATACAGGTATTAATATAAAAAATGTATTATAATGATATATTTATGGGTAGCGTTTTAATACAGCAGTACTAATAAAAATATATATATATTATATCAAAATTGAGGAGTAGCTGTTTTAAAATATTTTAAATAAAATTATTGTGCGTTTAATTTTCAAAGATTAAATACAATATATTATGCAGTGGCGTATTTACGGGGGTGGTCCAGGGGTACTGGACCCCCCCAGAGGAAAAAAACCTATACATATTCCTGCAATATAGTTAAGTACCTAATAAGAATAGAAATTGGTATTGTGTGTATTCTGATGACGATTTCCAAGTAACGGCTAAATATAATGTGTGTTACAGGTAATATGTAAATAGTTATCATGGTTTATATAAATTACTTAAGTATGTATAAACTGTGAACCCCCCCCCAGAACATTTTTGAAAATACGCCACTGATATTATGTAACATTTAGTTTCTTATAATGTGATTTTAAAATGTGACTTCAGGTTATAAACAAAAATCGTACAAATAGTCAGTACCTACCAATGAAAATCGTAATAAAGAACAATTCCAGTTAAAATCAGTATAAAACTATATATTATACCTAAAAATTATAAAACAGTTGAAATTAATAATAATTCATAAATAGTATTTATATTCATTTGTTATTGAATATTTTACTACCATCGTTAAATCATATTGTTGATAGTTTGATACAAATGGCATTACGTACATAGACACATAGTTAAGTATATTATATTCGTATTAATAATTAATATGTGGTAATGCTACATTAAAAATCAGTAACTTCGTAATTATAAGAAAACTCAAAAATATTTATCTATAGTAAAATATTTAGTTTCTTCGAATTTATGGTATTATTGTTCGTCTGTTAAAGTTAAAAGGTATACTCAAAATGTTCAATTAATAATAAAATAATAAAAACACAACACTTTATTTTCCTATTAATTTTATTTTTGTAGTAACTGATTTTACCAATAGCAGGGCATTACACATAGGTACTATAATATTATATACAAAATGTAATACAACAGTGTATATAAAATGCCTATGCATATTTTTTTCAGGCTAAATTGTTTGAAGTTATATTTTATTAATAATTAAATTATTATTATATTTTAATATAATATTAGTCATTAATTATTTAAATGATTACTGATTACTTAGTTCTATATATCCGGAGTGCCATAATTAAATGGCACTTATATTCAAGACTGTCAATTATAATTTCTGTTTTTGGCTCATTGTACAAAAAATAACATATAGATTATTGAATTGCTCGAACAAAAATTAGAAAAAAAGGTTTTATATTTTATCAGTATCATAAATCTAGTTTATTGAGACTTTATGTTATCATTAGTTTGTAAAAATATGTAGTTAATGTTTAATGGCTGATCAAAATATCAAATTACATAATAATCAAAATACTCTCGAAAATGATTCTAGTTTGTATCATTTTTGATATATTTACGCAAAAATTATTCTACACATATTAATGAGTTAAAATAATACAACTAATTTAGCGTAGTCCGTTGTTATTAGTTAAATGCCTTAAATTAGTTACATTTACAATTTAAAACTAACTATAAAATTAGTATAAACATTGTGTGTATGCATATATTATTTTTACAGCTTACAATCCTTAAGTTATACTTAGTTAGCTGTCTGCGCCTATACCCTAAACCTATTTGTATTGAAAATTGAAATTATAGGTGTAATTACTTAGGAACATTGCATGTGGTTGACGGTGGTTTCCCATTGACTTTTATAATTTTATATATGATTGGTGGGGAGAAGGGTGATGGCTATTATTTTCCTTAGACAATTGTCAGCTCTAGGGAGAAAAACCCACCCATAACTGAGGTTCGAAAAAGCTTTACTCTCCTCGGTTACTCCGTCTCCTATGGTTTAATATTATTATGTATCCTCGAGCTTATGAGAAATTGTCGTAGTATTCATCTCACGTATTAGTTATGATATGCTCAGATATGAGTATTGAGTAGTCTTATGTCATAGACTGAGATGATTTATTAACACCTTGTTTCCATGTATGATAGCCAGTTATGAAAACGCCTTAAACGGTTTACATTATAGAGTAATTATTTCATCGGAATCATAGTTTGTAAATGGACTGATGAAACCACTACTTTGATTAGATCCCATGTTATTTTTAGGAATAAAAATATAATAATTCATTTAAAGAAAAAAAAAGTAATTAGTACCGGATTTGATAAAAAAAAAAAACTAGTGGTGTATATATCCTTCAGATTGTCATTTACGACATTCTTTTAGTCCTTTTCCTGGCTTACGCAAGCGGGTAAGACGAAGAATGAATGTCAATAATGAAAGATTGCGTCTCAATACAAGTACGACTAATGACTAAATTACATTAATTATACTGTTTTTTATTACAGAGCAAAAAAAGATATGTTATTACAAAATATATATGAATGTAGGTGTATAATAAAAATAAAATGTTTTAATGTGTATGTATTTAATATTATTATATCATATCGATATCATACAGCTAAAGTACTGTAGTATACGTCTGTATACACTTAATTGGACCCATCAACATTAAATAATAACTTATTAGTTATTATATTGTTGAAATATTTTTTAAACAAAAATATTATACTCAATTTTAACCCTACTCTTGAGTTTTATATATTTTTTCTGAATTATTGTTTACATATTCTAACATCAAAATAAAACTATCAATGTTTAATTCACAATTAAAATATTGAGTAGAGGTAACTACTATGAGTACTACTTAATAACTTCTTAAGAATACAATATTTTTAGAATACTCTTTCTGGCTAGTCATTTTTTTTAATAAATAAAAGAAATAAGAATTTATTGTAAACTTGTGATAAAATGATTATAGTTAAAACTTATACTAACCTTTAAAAATAGGTATAAAATTGAAAAAAATATGTAGGTACTTAACTTAATATCAATAAAATAGTTAAGCTATTAACTAATCAATAAGTAATGTATATGCATTATGTATCCCTAACATGGATTATTAACAAACAAATTTTAGTAAACGCGTATACCTAATTTTTTATAAATATATAATTTGTTAGTAAATTGTTAATGCTTTTAGGTACTTATTATATATAATAATTTAGTATAATATGTAATAATATAATATATTATGTGCATTATAGTTATAGACTTTAATTGAGCAGAGTAAATATATTATAATATACCAATTGGTAATTATACCAATATACCATTGATTAGAATATATAAACATAAAACAATTATACAATATAGTATAACAAAAAATATATTTTTATCATGTATCTTTCTATATATTTTAATTATCTAATATTTGTTCTAAACGAGGAATATAAATCGACTTATTTCTTTTAATTATTGTCGCACTGTGACACGTATTTAGTATAATATTATTACTTATTAGTGTATTTTTATAAACACGTGTAACATTATTATAGCATCGACATTCGAGATTCGACATATCTGAGGGAATAGAGAAGTGCATTGTCACAATAAAATATCTGTATATATGGACTAAACTATACATCTGGTTACCATACACATAACACACTATATCAGCTGACATATTATATGTATAAAAATTATAAATATAATATATACGGCTATATTATATATGTTTACTCTAGAATCTAGATTGTTCTATGGATTGTTTTTATTTCAATCAGCACTCTTTACTCATATATTATCTTAAGACTATAGAGAATCTAAAATCTACATATTTGCTCTATTATATTATATTTAAAATATCCACTAATAAGAGCGTCTTCTTTTTCGTGTAATTAGATATCATAGTAGCAGGTATGTTATTTTAGTGAAGGTGACTGGGAAATTTTCCATACCCTGAATATTATTAATTGTTATAGGAACTCAAATTTATGATATCGGTCAATTTTAGCAGATTTAGAAAAGTGGGCCCATATTGTATATTGGTTGTAATAACTAATAACCCAACTAGATACGATCTCATGAACTCTTATACGTAATTACTTTTAAATTAGAGAATATATTAAAATACATAGGTAAGTTAACTGAGAAAATAATTGCAATATATTTATATTATGTGAATTATAAAATATAATAATCATATATTATTGTTTAGATTTAATTTGTAGGTAAATACTATAATTAATATAGTATAATATTATAATTAATAATTATCAATATTATTCATTTAAATTTATTGATAAATCTTTCTTCTAATTTTTACTTTAAAGTTTGCTAAGAAGTAAGGGCTTTAGGTATTACGTTTTTAATTTATTGTTACTGTATGAATAAATGCATAGATTTAAAAAATGTATTATAATATTATATATATTTATATTTATCTATATTATAAGGTTAATGGTGAAAACAAAAAGGTAATAATTTATCTATTTTATCATTGACATTCAAATGAGTGCTGTTTTTCTAATAAAACATGATTCCTTGTAAATATGTTAAATCATTATTTGTAAGATTTTTGTTTACAACTACTACATAACTGAGCCGAATACCTGGAATACCAAGTAAAGGTAGAGTTTTATAAATACATTTTTTTGTGTGCCTATGTTAGTCTTTTGTAAATTTATTTGATTTGTTATAACTTTTATGAGTTTAGTTTTAGTGAGATCGGTTTTGTAATGTAAATATATATTATTATATAATAATAATATAATAATAATAAAAATAATTATAATAATAATAATAATAATAATAATAATTATAATAATATAATTATATTATAATATATAATATATATATATTATATTATTATTATATTATATTATAATAATTATAATTATTATAATTATTTTTTATTATTATTATTATTTTTTTTTTTTAATATTATTATTATTATATATTATTATTATTATTACTATTCTAATTAATTGAACGTTTTACTGGTGGAAATTTTTTAATGTTTCTACCATAAGAAAAACTGAAATTACAACACTGATTTGTAGTCGAGATTACTGTCGCATCATATAAGTTTATTATTGTATATTTTATGTTGTACCTACTAATATAGTTATATACACTGTTTATAAAAAAGTATAGTAATAATAAAAACAAAAACTGTAAAATTTTTCTCAGATAAACGGAAAAACAATAAATAATAATAGAATAATAGATATGTTTTAAATAGGAATATATAGTATCTATGAAATCGTTTTTTCATAAGTTTCTATGGTAGCGTAATGATTTTAAATATCAAATATGCTAAATAAAAAGGCAACATAGGTAGTGTATCGTGAAATTATTATACTATGCTAGAAGCAATCAAGCCACCCAGGTACCAAAAAGAAGAATAGAATAAAAAAAACAACATTTTACTCGCTTCAAAAAATTATCTATGCTAAAAAAAACCAACAGCAGGTATTTACGGATTTATAACTTTGCATGCATACAACACATATACCCATAAATGCTGTAGATAAACGTAGGCATAAATAATGATTGAGATTGAAGCTCAAGACTATTTCGGACTCTTACGAGGTTTGTTAACCCCCAAACATGTTTTCGGTACGCTGAAATGAGTATAGGTACCTACTAGAAATTATACATAAATTATAAATATTCAAAATTGAAAAAAATAAGTCTATTAAATAGTTCAAAATATTTTGATAACTATACTATGTGTAAGAAAAGTTAACATTAACATTTGTTGAACATTCAAAGTATAGACAATATTTTTTCCTGATTATTTTGATGATTTCTGAGAATTTTTCACTTTTGAGTCCAAGCAATACCAACTAGTTTCCTTTCAGAAACCACCCCCAAAGTTGAAAGTTGAACTTACTGTCGAAGTTTTTTTCTGCCCCAAAAAGTGATAATGATAGACACAAAATATTGTAAAAATAATACATTCAATGCTTTGTTTAGATTTTAGAATATAATAAGTTACCTAAACATTAGAACACATATAGATGGTAGCCATTAGCTTGATAAGGAGAATTTAAAATAATATAATAATAGGTAATAATGAAAAAATAAAGACTATAGACTGGATACATACAGTTAAATCTTTAAAGAACAAAAAAATTACCAATGATTTCAGAGATACTTTATTTTCTGAGTGTAATTCATACTTATAAGTATTAATTATTTTTTTAGCATTCTTTAAAATTCACTACATATACAATATATATGACTAATATGAGACATATTAAGTACAATATTCTTACAAACGCGTTTTAGCCTAGGCACTCTTTATCTGTTTACTATTTATATTTCCTACCTTATTTGTAAATATACCTATACTGAAACGCCTTGTTTGTCAATAAATCGGAATTCAACAGCGAACGTTTTTTACACATATACATAATATCATGTATGATATAATATACATATTACATTTAAATATATATATACCTATGTAAAACCGCGCGATGAGTGGCTATGGCGTTAGGTAGCGAATATTATATAGTATAATATATAAGTTGGCCGCGTTCCCACAGAAGGCCGTCACGACATATCCAGTAAATCCTGCCGCCGGCATTTGCTACCGTGGGAGTCGGTCTGCATCGGTGGCCGGTGGGTATGTATATTCCTACTTTATACATTTATACCTATATTATATTATATATGTATATGTATTACGTGTGTATAAAAATCGTGTATATCGTCTGTATATTGTATATTATATACTTATATACGCGCACGCAGTAACAGGGGTCGCTTTGCTATTATTATGTTGTTATACACACGGAATCTATACTTATATAATATACTAAGTACAATACTATATAGAGATAGGTTATTATATGTATAATATAATTTTTATCATATAGCAATGCAGCACTATTCAGATAAATCAAGATCGACGTTGCAGGCCACAAGTATGGATACATATATATTAGGTATGCAAAATAAAATTTAGTATTATAATAATATTATACATTAGGTAAATATACCGCAATTATAATATCAGCATACCTATAGGAGGTACTTCCCTCTTACCTATACCTTATAATATTAGGCTTATATTATAATAACAATATTACTATAGACGCAAATCTTGTTTTTCTATATTATATTAGATGTATTAGTTGTATTACCCGACTTTTCCAGATTATAAAATTATTCTACTGCCATATATATTTTTCAGTTTTGCTTTGTAGTTGAATTACTTATACTGCAATTTTATGATTTTCCACTTCTTGTTTATGGAAATAATATTTAGGTAATCACAACAAGTTGGAAACAGACCCAACTAACGCTTAAAACTTAAAAGTCAAAGTAAATCTAGTATCATTAAGATTGATATTCGTCTTTCTGTGTTAATATCAAAAATACGTCTTGCAGAATTAAGTATTGAGTTGGTGAGTTACGCTTTGCTGTACAATAGGTATCGAGTGGATCCCGGATATAGAGTAGGTCACTATTATGGGTGAGTTAAATTTAAATGCAATGATAGGTATCATTATATACGAAAAATGATTCTGAACGGAGATTATGTGTCAGCCTACTAGCCTAGGATATATAGGTGGTGAAAAACGTGGTTTATGTTTTAATGATCTGAATACCGCAAAATTAAATTATATAAGTACAGACAATGGAAATTTAAACAACTTTTGTATGTTTAGTAATTTTTAACTACAACAAAAATTTAAAATTATTTGACAGTAAATCGTTATTTTATTTTATGTGTGAATATATTTTGATTTTTGATTATTTTTAATTATAATACGAACAACTTATTTGAAACTTTGTATTAATTTTAAAGAATATTTGAGCATCTAAAATTTTTTTATCGACATTTCAAAAAAATATATTTAGAAAAATCAAAAATTTCAGTAATCTATAAATTGCACAAAAAGCCGAAATGTTTTGAATATTTAACTAACTGTGCGTATAGATAACGTTAATATAAAAATAAAGAGAATATCTCAAGTATTTACAGTGATTAGGTTTTGAGTCAATAAAACTATATAAAAATTCGATTTTTATGAAAATTGCTGGAAACTTTTTACTTATTACTTCTATACAATGCACCGATGATATTCAATTTACCACATTATTTCGGCAAGTTGTGGTGTACACAGACACAAAAACAAATTAATACCCTCATCACTCCGTTAAGAATCTATAAACAAGTCACGAAAAATCATAAAAGTAGTCATTTTATCTGATTGTTTTCAAACGAATTTGATTTTAAAGTTGTTGTTTCTTAATATATTTCTAAAAAATATACCTACTTCTACATGGAACACTTTTTTCATATTATACATTGTAATAGGTACATTAAATAATGTGTAAACAATTGCTACCAAAATATTCGATTTTCGTGAGACAAAACTAAATTTATGTTCGAACACTGTAAACCACTTTTATAGTAACCTGCTCTAACGGTTGAAAAAAAAAAAAATGATGATTCTTGTTTGGAAAAAAGATATTTATATCACCTCTACGGCGAGTGCACACTCCTTGAATATAATATGCAAACGACAAAAAGTATAGACTGTCTTAAAATATTTTCTTTGATAAATAAAAATCTTAAAATATTTTCTTTTAATTAAACGTGAGTAGTTTATAATAAAACGGCACCTATAATTTACCTACTAAAGGATGATAGAACCGACGATTGCGTCCATCTACAAAACGTTTAAATTTTATTATAATAAATGATAGTTCGACGTGTGTTGTATTGTACAACAGATGAGTTGTTTTTTTTTTTTTGTGTGCCAGCAATAACAATAGTGTTGTAGGTATGTCCCTACACAAAATGTATGTACGATCTCGTCAGTATTATTTTTATACGTGTGTGTTGCAATAGAGGTGCGCGTATTGTTGTGTGCGTGTTCACTGTAACTAATATACGTATCGCAGCAGACGAAAAGTCTAAAATGCGGTCCAAGAATGTGCGTACCGGAATTTCGTCGCGAGACTATTATACACACGGATCGGCGGCGGCGGCACGTGATGTGCGGCGGCGGCGGCGGCGGCGGCGGCGGCGGCTTGGCAGTCGGCTGTTCGTCGGCACGGTCATCGGGCGAAGCGGCGTCGTCGGTCACGAAGCAGAAACCCGTGTGGCGGTGCCGGGCTGGCGTCTGTTCGTCCGTACGTGTCTAGGACGCTCGGCGGGCCCAAATGGTGTGCCCGCGGTACGCCGTGCGTATATTATTAGTACGTATAAATATACACACACGTGATCTGTAGAGGCGCACGCGTGGATGTGTAGTACGCGTACACGGTGTGCGGCGTGTACGTGCCGCATAAATGTATAATACAAGGTATATTACGTGTCATTATGACACTGTGTGTCGTGTATGACATGCTGCTCAAAGACAATGGGACGAACGGAGAGAGAAGACTTTTCAGGCTATAAATTTAGAAAAGTTAGGTGTATGTTAAATTTATTACGTTGCGGTCGATTAGATTTTTATTTCAACCGTGTCCGTTGCGCGCGCGCGTTTTTTTTTTTTTTTTTAGAGCCACGTTTATACGAAAAATACAGCGCCAAGTTTCGCGAAAGCTTTCGGACACGCGTTTTGGCAACCGACAGCGACAACCCTGTCGCGCCGCCGCCGACACCTTGCGACCACGCGAGGCGACGATACGAAAATAACAACTTTTACATATTATAATATGATTATGTTGTATACAACTGCATATCATATACAGCAAGTGTGCAACTAAACACGATTATAGGTACACGCGGTGATTTTTATTTTTTTCCTAATGTGGTACAAAAAACACGTTCCACACACGACTTTACAGTCACTTTCAGTGGTTTTTTTTTTTGTTTTTGTACACAATTTTAAACACGAATTATGATTAATACAAAAGAAGTAAATATGTTTCAACTATAAACTTATACAATTTTAATTATTATTGATATAAAATTCATCGTAATTTTGTATTTTTTGACTTTAAATTCGGATATTTCCAAGATTATTTTCGTTCTATACTTCTATAAGATACTACGAGGTTTTTTCAATGTGTCTAGAGCGTTTGTGAAATGATGGAATGAATTTTACACTGTGAAAAATACGAAAAACTAATTTTTTTTCTTAAAAAAACTGACAACAAGTGGCTGTGCACAGAATAAGAAAATAAAATTTGACATTTTTTAGGTTTTTATGCATGTACAATATTAAGGCATCGCATTAGATCATAGATGTGGAATTTCGAGTCTGAAAACTTATTGCTTCACTAAGTATTATACACAATGTGATTTTTTCAAAAAAACGTTATTTTGTATTTTTTGACTTTAAATTCGGATATTTCCAAAATTATTTTCTTCTATAAGATACTACGACGTTTTTACAATGTGTCTAGAGCGTTTGTGAAATGGTGGAATGAATTTTCCACTGTGAAAAATACGAAAAACTAGTTTTTTTTTAAAAAAAACGACAACAAGTGGCTGTGCACAGAATAAGAAAATAAAATTTGACAATTTTTTACGTTTTTATGCATATACAATATTCAGGCATCGCAATAGATCATAGATGTGGAATTTCGAGTCTGAAAACTTAATCCTTCACCAAGTATTATACA
>VUJU01000401.1:0-27231 GCA_009835225.1 Aphis craccivora
AAAAAAAACACACATCATTGTAAAATCAATACATTCATCGCTCCGCTCAGAATCTAATAAACTTTCACATTTTTCAAAATATTAACACATATATTGTGAAGACTTTCTTAGGTACACATTAATAATTGCCAATTATAACGATAACTTACATTTAATAATAATAAAATATTTTTTTTGGTAAATCAACAAACCTGAGAAAAATATTTAATATTTTTCTGTTATTTCATACTACCTATAATATAACATACAAATAATAAAAATATTTAAAGCATAGTTTCTGTTAGGGAGTTTTAATCGAGTTGTTATAAATTATTTAATAATAAGCATACCTATATGATTAAAAATCGTCATTTTTAAGTATAACTTAAGGGGATCGGTGGAGGTGTATATTTAAGAAGTTAGGTATAGGCAATATTTAAAGTGCGTGTGTAAGTCATTTGTGACTGAGTGAGTAGTAAATGATTATTAGTATGTGTACGGGTCTCTGCCCTACATTAGGTACTACCCACTCTACGCTTTATCTGCTAATTGACAAATAACTTTACTATAACAACCTGTATAGTGTATTTTTTGTATTTTTTTGTGTAGTGCATTTTCATTAATAAATTTATTTATAAAAATTTAAAGTATTCTTCATATCTTAATTATATATTTATCATATACAGATACAGAGCTTTTTATACCAAATTGCTTAAAGATTTAAGAACTTTAATATTTATATTTTCATTAAGCGTGTCATAAGTTGTGAATGACACAATCAATATTATTTCTAATTTTTAAAAGAATAATAGTCCTTTTTATAATATTATAAATTCTTAATAACAATTAAATTTAACGAGTAAAAAATAAATATATGATCCAGAATCCTAGTTAGGTATATTAAAAATAAATTAAATTACACTTTTTAAAGAAATAACATAAGAATATAATTATTATGTTTGTTCCCATAAATCAATGCTATAGGTAATTAATAATTGGATGTAGATATTAAAGATAAATACATTGTTCATTTCATATTAATATTAAATATATCTCACTCGTAACATATTATAAAAAATTTAAGAAGTTTTGTATAATATTTGTTAAATTATCAATATGGTAATTTTATTTTAATTTACTATCTAAGATGAGACCTAGTAGTAATGGCTACCTCGAAAAATTGTACAGGTGCTCTCACTTAAATAACCTAGTACAGATAGACAGTACCCCTACCAATATTTAATAAGTTTAATTAATTTTATTTGAGTTTTTGTCGTATGATTGTCTGTAACACACAAAAAAAAAAACAGTTTAAATAAATTTATTTAAAAATGCTGTTCAAAAATTAAAATATAATTTTTGATTTTTCTTCCGTAATAGGTAGTACAATATTTTAAATGAGAACAAACAAGGGAGGAATATACAATTTGTAAGGGAATAAGATCCATAAATGAGCCAGTGAGCTTAAATTAATAATGCTCAAATAATGCATAGCTATTATATTTTTAATCATCTCTGTGTGAGGAGAAAAATTTAATTTAGAATCGAAAATAATGCCTAAATTCTTAAATTAATTGCAAAAAAAGCTTGATATAAGAGTAATAAAAAAATAATAATTATTATAACTGCACGACGCTCGACGGTGTGTGATAGGTATATTATATCGAAGCAGGAGCTGCCCATTTAAACTGTGTAAAATACAGACAATTTTGTTAAACGACATGACTAATTTTCTAATACATAAAATAACTCCTAGTAAACTCTAAAACGTCAGAAATATTGTGTGTAATGTGCTTTTGTAAAAATCATAAAAATCGTACATTTAGAAATTAAGTTATAAATGAAAATGTGTGAAATTTTTAATGGAAATTTATATTAAATTCAGAATCATAGAAATCACGGCATCCGTTTCTAGCGTCGTCGTTGCCATAGATAATGATAATTCTTTATTATTATTATTATTTGCATTGATGATAAAAATTAGTGATATTACAACAAAAACCTTTAGTAAACTAGTTGTAAAAATGGCTTAGTAAAATAAAATATAAGAGTTAGAAGTTTTTAGAATATTATTGATAGTTTATTTGGATTTTTGTAAGATAAAAGCGCATAAATTCACATTTATTTACATTCAAAAATAAATAATTACTTCTACACCACGGAAGTAAGTTATTCACAATTATCTTTGACACATGTTTTTTTTTTTTAATCTGGCCACAAAATCGAGTTACTACGAAACAATAAACAGAATTTATTAACACTGTATTGGGTAAGGTACCGGTCGTTTGCCGAAAATGATCAGTCTCCTTCGACAACTCAAGCCTTCAACATCTAGAAGAAAAAAAAACAACCAAGAATAATCGCAGTGAAGAAATCGACCAGCAGAACGAATAGTTACTACGGTCTACGAAGACCGATATCTGATATCTATCTGATGTATGAAAAGTACCGGCGCCGCAGACAGACAACCAGCTGCCACCACGCCATTTCCACCGACTCCGTATTGTGGGCTGCCTATTTCACCCACTGACGGCAACCACCCGGCGAGCACCACTCGGGGTTAGTAAATCGACTATAGGTACGATCCTGGCCAGACGTCCGTGGTCCGACGAACACCCTCGACGTACCGTCGAGGAGTGCCGCAGTCGCCGTGAAACAGGCATCCGCGGTGCGTCCGACATCTCTGCAGTGAAGCCGACTTGAGAATAGTTAGTACGACGATCAGATCAATAACATTAAGTACTGGCGCTGCAGACAGACAACCAGATGCCACCACGCCATTTCCACCGACGACTTATTGTGGGCTGCCTATTTCACCGTCTGACGGCAACCACCCGACGAGCACCTCTCAGGGTTAGTAAATCGACTGTCGGTACGATCCTGGCCAGACGTCCGCGGTCCGACGAACACCCTCGACGTGCCGTCGAAGAGTGCCGCAGTCGCCGTGAAACGGGTATCCGCGGTGCGTCCGACATCTCTGCAGTGAAGCCGACTTGAGAATAGTTAGTACGACGATCAGATCAATGACAAGTACTGGCGCTGCAGACAAGGTAAGTTTAAGTGGAATATGGCTCCTGGCGATACCACTATAAAAAAAACGCGCCTATGCTATTACCCCTAGGGTGGTGTGGAAATTTAGCAGTCCTGAATAAAACTTAAACTTATGTAATACTTAAAAATAACTGTTACAGGATACACGAATAAAATAATGGGGAAAGAAAACCGATGGCATTCGTGAGAATTGAACTATTTATGGTCACTGGAAATCTATATTCACGTTTGCTGCAGCAGCCGGTTCCGTGATAGGTAGAGTGCAGTGTTGTATAAAATATATGGTCGCGAACACGGTAATGGTCAGACCTAGAAATTTAATATAAGTAATTTGAATTTTCTAAGGTTACATAATTATTACAACTATTTTAACGATTGAATGAACGAACTCGTATTTTTCAATCAGAGTTAATAATTAATAAACGTATTAAATAACGTAATAAACGTAAGTAAACGTATTTTGATTTAATTCTAATAAGTTATTATCAAATCAATACCTATTTAATTTCATTTACAACATTATTAATTATTTATTTGCGTTTATTATATACAGAACATTTACAGTCTTATCATGAATTAAAATTGTAGTATCATTAGCATAATAAATTATTCCAGCATTAATGTTACCTATGTGACTTTATCAAACTATTTATACATACATATAGAAATATATATATAATACGAAGTACGAGTAAATAGAAGATGTCCAAGAACAATACCTTGAAAAACAATATGTGACGCAATCGTGCTGTTGTTTATAGCGCAATCGTGTTGAGTTTTATCATGTAAACAATTAAAATAAACGCAATAGTGTTAAAACTAAATAGGTATGTAATATTCGATGCGATCTTAAGTGTATATATTTCAAAATTAAAATAAATTAAATTAATGTAGCAGGGGCGAGCTCAGCTTTTTACAATTTGGGGGGGGGGCGAGAGGATGAACTGTATTTTGTTTTGTTGATTGTCATAGACACAAAATGTATACATGTATAAGAAAAAAAGTTCATGGGGGGATATGATACCCTCATCCCCCCAGTGAGTACGCCCTTGTAATGTAGTTCTGACTTGTTACAATTGCATTTTTGAAGTACTGGTTGGCGTTCAGACTCTTGATATTAAATCTTGTTTGAGATGTGGATGATGTGATTTTTTTTTTTTATACATAATATACTTTGAACTGTTTAATTAATTGGAATTAATAAAAAAAATATGTAAACTCTTCATACGTGATACGTTGCAATGGAAATATGTATTTAAGTGAACATGTTAGTTATACACTTAAAAACTAATATTTAATAAAGTTATTGAATTGATTTACATTTTATTAGGATTGAAATCCGTCCGCCGTCCGTGTAACTGATAAATTTATACGATGTTGAAAAAAGTATATTATTATACTCGTATTATATTATTTAAGTAAAAGTATCAACTTTTAAGTATTGTTCCAATTTAAAAACAATTTTATAATGTGATGTTCTAACTTCAGGAGTAACTATTTACTGATGGTGGTGGCGAATATCTTCCGTAGAAATGTATTTTATTTCGTATAGGTATATAATGTGCTCAGTGTCCGATACATCGACGGAATAGACGCAAATTAGGATTAATCGGAAAATAATGATTTTGTGTTTATAGAGTGAAATAGCAGTTATAAATATTAATTGTCTGCTTTAAACAGGATCAGATAACTGGAGTTAAGAGGACGCAACACTCATATGTGTTGTCTTCGTCTTACAAGTATGTATAACATAGAAAATTTAAACTCAGCAGATCATGTTTAGCTTTTTGTAAATCAAAAGTGAATAATTGTAGAGATTTAAATATTTACTTGTTGATATGGCATAATTTTCAAAATGTTTTTTTAAATATTTGATGTTTTTAGCGCTGCCTTAGATTTATGTAATAATAGTTTTAATTTTTGTTTAAAAATTTAAGATATTTCAAGAGTTGTACGTCACAATCAAGTCGTTGTTAACTATCGAATTTTAATAAAACATATAATTAAAAAAACAGAATATTATTAACTTCACCATAGAAATTATAAAAATATTATCCAAAGATAAATTACAGGCTACAGCACCTAGATTCAGATCCAGTTCAATAAGATTTTAATTATTTGTTAATAGGTACAAAACTTACGAACCACTTACTTACAATTTGAAATTTTCTTTTGGAAAAGACTGGCTCGATACAGATTACCAAAATCAAGTTAAAGTAACTAACCTAGGACACTCACTAAAACTAAACTTCTTTTCAAACCTTAGAACCATATACTACATTTTGAATACTGATACATTGAACTAGCTATAATCGCAGTATTCGGCCAATTAAAACGTTAGGATTTTTACACGACACATTAAATTATGGACGACACGACACGATGGGGCGTAAAGGCGCTATAATAATACGCTGCGACCGAATCCGACGATTGAACCACGTTTGATTGCCTATCTAACCAATGGACGGCGCCAAGTTTTGTCCTTGCTGCGGGATAACACACGCCGTAGGTATTCATGCAGGTGATCACTGACCCGTACACAGCCGGTTGCCAAACCGAAGTCCGAAAGGCGCCAAGAAATACCGTAATCCAACGAACTACGACGATGGTCCACAGCTAGACAGATTTTTCATCGACGTAACGTGGGTCCTATTCCGAAACACTTAGCGTGTCCGGACACCGATGCTCTCGCTCTAGCGAGGTTTTTAGGTATTGAAAGTACAAATGTCACTTATTATTTAAGTGGTCATGTAAACAGTATATCCCCATGAAAAATTATCAATTGCTATAGATAATACACATTCCCTATATTTGTCATGAAGTCCAATCCAAAACCAAGAAAACTTACCAGTGCCCACCGTCTGCGTAAGCCTAGATAATCGGCTCTGAACCCATTTTCCATATCGTGTTAATAGTTAAATAGTTTTTTTTTTTTTGGATAAAAATAAAAGAACGTAGTTATTAGAGAAACTATAAACGACTTAACATCGATTACAAAGTATGGTGACGCACTATGGGAGTACCTACTCACTGTTTTATAATATATCCAAACAGCGTCACGTTATAATAACTATATTAAATTGTGTAGAAACAAATATTCAATTTGTTCGACTATTGTCACACGCATTGTCGTAGAATAATAAAATAAAGGTATGTGTACACTATATACGTCGTAATACCGACGGCGAGTATTGTATCCAATTTATTGCAGGGCAAATGGTTACTAAGAATCCACTTAAAATGGGCAGAGGATACACACATATATGACACGTGTGTGTGTGTGTGTGTGTGTGTGTATAATATATATATATATAAATAGTTTGAAAAACTCACGGATCATTTACAATGTATATCGTTTTTTTTTTTTTTTTTATTGATCATAAGGTCACTGCTTCGAGTCCTGCGTACCAAATTATTTCCGCGTACACTAAACTAAACTGTTTGGCACGCAAACGAAGGACTCGCGTGTACCATCTTTGTAGTAAAAAAAAAAATCGAGGGTTTATTGTTTTTTATTTTCTTCGTGTCGTGTCCACTAGAATTATTTAATGTGAATGCAGGAATACTACAGCTGGAACCTCCGGGAATATATCCAAATCGGTGTGAAAGAAAAATATTAACATATATATTATTACGTCGTGTATACAAATATTGTTGTATAAATGCAACCAAACATAATACCAAAGGTTATTTTGCACAGTTTTAAATTATATGCGGTACATATAATATAATGTATAGGAAAAAGCCATTTGTTTCGGTGTTTTTTTATTTTTCTATTAGCACCCCGGAACCGTATAAATGCACTATAACGTAGTACTTAGTTCTTTTATGTAGAGTGCCTTTATAATGTCAAAATTTGATGCATATGGTAGGAACATACTTTAAACAGATCATTTTAGGAATTTCTTAGTGATTTTGATGGATTTTGTGAATGTTTCGAAAAAAAAAAATGTCCATACGTCATGTATACCATTATAATATTTAGGAAATATTATGCTGTATTATTCTATTGTAATTTGTATTTTACCACAAATAATTAGGTAAATTAATAATAATTCATATTATTCCTACCTGCAACTTTTATAGAGGACGAAGCTTATAATATTTTAAAATTCAAATAAATATTATAATTAAATATAATAATTATCAAAACAGTATAATAGTTTTTACCGTCATAAATATTATTTAAATACCATGGATATTATAATAAGAATGGGTTAATATACATTTATATTTGGGTAAGTGAAAGACCTTCGTTTTCAGGATCTATGGAAATTACTTTGACGGGCATATTGATTTCTGATAATTATTATTATATTATTCCCCAGGACAGATCCATTTCCAAAATCCCATGATGGGAAAACCATTTGGCTTTTATTGTTTAACGTAACTCTATTGTTTTATATTAAAACGGGGCGTGATCGTTTGAATGGGTTTGTTTAATAGTGAAGCTATACAAAGATATTGTGTATACCAGTTTCCATCTTTGAGGTTCAACACTATACTTTACTCAGTAAACGATAATTTAACGTTATTTTGATAAAAATTGAATAATTAATTTACATTAAAATAGTATTATTTTACGTTTACTATACGTAATGATTTCTAATTAAAATGTTTTGATCGGAGTTATACAATAAAATGTATAATGTGGTAAAGGCATTTTGTATTGTTCATGTGCATTACAATTTACGATGTATTTAATAATATTATACAGTAGTGAGTTGTAAGTATACACCATACATAGTTTATTAATATTGGACCTTGACGATGAAAACTACATCATTTTAAAATATGCCAATCATTCTTAAACATTTGCAATATAATATAATTTATATATTTTAACATACTTGAATGTATAAAATACACTAATGATTATTAATGTCATCAATATTTTAAACTGCATAAACCGCGTCTTCTTGGTCATACAAACGTATTCATGTATAATGTAATACATTTATGTTCAGTAGTTCTAATTGTGTGTTGTAAGTCTTAATATGAATATGAATTAAAAATTAACTGACATAACTTGTTACTTTATGTTTATTTTGTTATTTTTTTTTTTTTTTTTGTGAGATTAACCATTTATACATTTTATAATGCAATTTAAAAATGTTCATATTCCACTTCAAATAAAAATATCGAAAATGACTATTATATATATATATATAAAAAAAAACAAGTGATATTTTTACTATTAAGTTTGATAATTATTGGGAAATTCGTCGATTCACTCTAATAATAATAACTAATAATATTATAAAATTGTAACTACTGGATGTAAATTATACATGTTGTACGTTTGTAACAACAATATTACGGGTGAGACATTCTCTAAATAACAAGTAGTTAATTTTTAAATATTTTAATTAAATCTATAAATGAATGAACAAGTAATAAATTGATGTTACTTACGTTATATTATATCCATTTATAATTACTTAACTTTGTAATATTCCATTTTTTATATATACATACTCTGTTTGAATAGATACATGGTGGATTGAAATCATGCATGTACAATGTTTATATATTATATACATTATATATATATCATATATAGTTAGGTAGTAGAAATGTACATAACATTGATAAAGTATATTGTTGAATTTATGTATTTTAGCTTTAATATTAAATATTCAGTTGACGTTTTTGATGACCATATGTATGGTTTATTTTTACAGTCATTAATCAAATATTTAGATTTTTTAATTTAATAAAGTAATAAACAAAAATAATATGATCGAAAAATATACCTTTTGGTTTTTCTATACGACAATAAATCTAATGAACTTAAAAAATAAAGACGTAAATTGGATTTTTAGAATTTAATTTTCCTTATATGTACATTAAATATATAACCATTCATTATAAATATTATAGTAATAGTATTACCTATTATTTTAAATTTGACCTTAGTCATGGGAAAACCAAAATAAATACAATCATTAAAATTTTGTGGTATAAAAATAGAAAGAATATAGTGTTGGTAAATAAGAGCTAAAAAATACAATATTCACCACTTACAAGAAACATTTAAATTTATATTAGGTATAAATTTTGATTTTTGTGGGCATTTTTTTCGAAGACTCACTCATATTGAAGATTGAACAAAACTTGTAATTATTTATCGGAATATAATCCAACTAATTTAGAACTATACATCGAACTAGAACAACAGAACTTTTAAAAAATATATTTATAACTCAGAACGTTAATAACAAGCACTTATTTAATGATCTTATTTTTTACATTTAGCTTCATTTCAAAAAGCATAAATAGAATAGAATAGAATTAAACGTTATGTATTTGAATTTTAACTATTTGACATTTGGCTCAGTTGTAAGATTGAACAATTAATTACAACATTGATTTTGATGATTAATAGTGCGTTTTCAAAAGTGTGTTTTATAAAAAAAAGCATTCATTGTAATACCAATACATCACGAGTATCACTTGGGACCTAAAAATATATTGTCAAAGTAAAAGTCGTTTTATAGGTAGTTAACCATCTAAAACGCTTGAAGCATTTCAATTTTAAACCAGGTATAAAAACAGCTTTATTTTTTAAATAGTTTAATTTAAGTAACACTGATAAAAAAAATTAAGTTAACATGATTGTATAAAATAATATTAATATATCATAATTTTATTTTTTTTCTATGCAAAATATGCATATGAGTTGCAAACAAAAAAAATGTTAATATAGAATATTCATTTGTGCAAGGGCGCAAGGCATGGTTTGTATTTAAGTTTTCTCGGACTTTTCCATTTCTTAAAGTTAAAAGTGTATTCATATAAAATAATTATGCAGTATTAATTTAAATTAGAATAAATATTTGTGCTGATGTTCAAACTAATAAACTTATACAAATTATGTAGCTAATTAATTTAGTTTTGTTAAAATTAAATTGAAATTGCCATTATTAACTATTATATTGTTATTATTAATATTATTATACCTATACCTATTATGTTTGTATGAATAATTAAAACTTATAAAATAAATTAAACTTATTTAGATAAACTTAAACAATTAATTATATAGATTATTCAAATATTAAGTACTTGCTAAAATAATATGGAGTTTGATTCTTAGGGTAAACTATAGTTGTACACTTATAATACTTATATTTATATACTTCGTACGTATTTTTTCATAAAATAAAGACCGTTTGTTTAATAATTTTGAAACTACGACTAGAGTTTAATATTTAGTCATTTATCATTGATTGTACTATAAGTACTTATAATCAATGGTAATATCTACCATCTATTAGCTATTTTGTATTAAAATAATACTAATATATATACATATATATATACACTAGATAAAATATGTAAGACTCATCATAGGTAGGTATATTATCTAAGCTTAGTTTGTACCCGAATGTGTTTTAATGTGAAATTAAATTGCAACGTGTAAATGGAATAGACGATTCAATTATTTTTTAATTGTATTGATATTATCTTAAGAACAGGATATTTTTTTCTTATAAATTACTTTATTAGACGTCCATTTTATTGCCTTCAGTTAAATGTTGTTTTATTTATTTATTACATGTTTTAGGTATTTATCTACGATGTGTCTGTACTCTGTACACACAACGCATCGGTGTCATGTAGGTACGTCAATTATTATTGTTTTAGTAAGTTTTATTGATTGTTCATTATGGTTTGTCAATCAAATTACTAAATATAACAAATATACCTGAATTTGTTAATATGGATTAACATTTTTTACTATGATAAAATCAAAATGTATGCATTACTTTACAGACTTTTCTGTGTACGTAAGCACGGATTATCGACAATTATCATATTTGAGAGTGAAATATATAATTACAGTGGCGGCGCCAAGACTGGAAGAACACTGAACACGATTATGAGTCATAAGTATACTGACATAGATGGTGCCGATGTTAATATTATAATCTAAAATATATATTTACCGTCAAATAGCGCACAGTGATTCACGTCCGGTAGTTTACGGCAAGACCGGTTTTCACTTGTAGAATTTTTTATGAACTCTTTCGACTTCCCGTCATCTGTTCGATTATATCATTGTAATAATAATGAGTCAAACAAGAGTTTTGTGAACAATTTTTAGTATATAGCGATTCAATGAAAGTACAGGAATGGGTTTTTAAACGACTAATCGTTAAATACATGTATTTTACATAAACGTTTAATTATTGACTAAAATATTAAAAAGTCATGTGGGGCTTGTTTGATTATTATTAGTTCGTAAACTAAATAATATTCAATCATTTCAGTTTATAAAATATAATATAAGGCACGAACACACATTGTCGTTTTTGATAAACTAGTGTTTTATTCTTTGGGATAATGAATACCTATACAGTTTTACAGTCCAACGGGTTTTATCGAAATCCAAAATTTAAAATATATTACAGAACACATACGAGTATGCATCTACTGCTATTATCGAAAAATAGGTACTATTTATTTTTTATGTAATGTAATAGTTCTAGAAAATACATTTTAACATTGACAGTGACAATACAATTATTCTCATATACTTCACGGATGATGTTGTCGTTGTCGTGTAATAGGAAATTATATTTTGTACATACGTATTTGTATTGATACATTGACATGTATTGACAAATTTCGTAATAATTGTTACATTTTCTCTTAATTTGTTTTCTTCCTCGTTATATATAATCTGAACATTTAATATTAAATGGCAAAACGAATAATCAGTTGTACTGCCTATTTTTTTAAAATGTTTTCTTAAGGAAGCGTTAAAGAAAGGAGGTGTCCATTTTAGGTTTGTTAATTTGTACTTAATATTTACACATATTTAAATAATTACATAATATTATGATGTATGCTGTTCAGTATTTTTTCAATGTTATTGATATTGTAATATTATAATGAAGTAGGTATACCTATAGTTATGTATTTATGTCTAAAATGTTTCAATTTGTAAACAACTAGATTTTTTTTACACAAAAATTCGTATTAAATGTTTTACATTTATTAGAATAATGGGCATTAGACACATAGTACATATACATTGAATATAAAAATAATAATTTAAATTATTACCTATACAAATATTGTTTTTATTTGATAGGTATCATAATATTATATTTATTTTAACTACCTACCTCGATTTTTTTGTCGATAGATTTCTATTCCTGTCATAACATCATAAGAATCTATACAGTATACATTAATACGTCATTCATTTCATTTATATTTATAATAGGTTTATTTTATAATTTTAAAACATGAATTGCATGTATTCAAAATGAAAAATAATATTAAATTTTAATTATTTTATTCATATTAAATCTATTATATTATTGTGAAAAAGGTTAGGAAATGAAAAAAAATGGTAATCAATAACCACCTAAAGCTGATCTAATAATGTTCGGTTCTGTTTAACGGTATGTTTATTGTTTATCCATATATTCTACTGTAAATAATTGCAAAGGTTGATTTTATGTAGCTACGTCAGGCCTTTATTTTAAATAATATAATTGTTTATACAATTGCAAGTCTTTTGATATCTTTTGAAATAATACATCAAATTATTCTTTACTTGATTAATATAATTTTTGATTTAACTATGTCATACCTATTAATTAAAAAGTACGTGGTTTGTAAATGTAAAAATGTACAATTATTGTACACACTACTATTTACTCATAAAAGTGAACTTATTTCAACTAATCCGTAGTTGGTTTGTAATAATTTGTGTAATTCCACTCATTTTGTATGTACTCTTCGTAGTGCAGTTATCAATAGTAGATTATAGTAATACCAATACAAATATTGACTAAAAATATAATGTATACCTACCAGCTACCTATTAATCTAAACGTTGCCTTTTACATGAATCATCATTTGTTGTTAGTTGAACAATTTTGTATTATCTGTATAGGTAGTAGGTATATCGCAAACAATTATATTTGTGACTGATATAATTTTATTACAAAAATATCGACGAATAAATTTAATATTGTATTAATACATATCATCTTTGTATAATACTACTACACTAATGTAATTTAAATAATATTTTTTATCAGATTCTTATTAATATAGTTTAAAAAAACAATTTTAAGTTTTAACGGTACTTTGCAAGTTGTTTAGCCAGTTTAACCAGCATCTAAAAAAATAACACATTTTGTAATGATATAATATATATACGAGTACAACATACGCACTACGCATATTATATTATGGCCTTAACATTGAATATAATATTAATGATGGTAAAATGTTTTGATGAAATAGTGAAAAGAGCTAAAACACTTTGTGTGGGCATTAAAGCAAATTGTTGTTAAAAATTTGAAATATATAATCAAAATGTATCACCTAAGTATCACAATCCGTCCTGAAAATATAAATTTTTATATATAAAGATATGCTGAAAGATCATTTTGATGAATTATGTAGACATAGAAACTCCGACCAGATATACTCTGTACTTATTTCACTTACATAAATACAATAATACAGTATTACTGTATTAGACAACATGTAATACAACATTATTGAACTATGCATACAGCATGCAATAAAAATAGTAATAATATACAATTTTTATCTTGGAAACAAATTAAGTTTTTACAATATTCAATAAATTTTGATATATTCAACACTATTTGTTTTATTATATTTTACCATAGACATTTTTATCGTGCTGAATGCGTGCTAAAAAATGTTCAATGCCCACCTTTAAATATTAAGTGCTTGTAAGAGATACTTTTCGATTTACTCGATGGTTTTCCTTGATAAATAATATGAAACATACGTGATAACCACCGAAAAATGTAGATCGAACTCGACTGAACTTCGTTCAGAAGTGTTTTTCAAATGCTATAATAATTATTTAAATTACAGTTCATGACCATATTCGTTGTTTGATGTATACACGCGATTATGTACTGTATCGAGTAAATTATAGGCGTAAATATAGTTAAAAATCTGGAGAGGGAGACTAAAAATATAAATTAACACGAAAATAGTGAATAATGTTACAATAATATAATGTATTATATTTACGAGGTTAAAATAGGAATTTTTTTAGGGTTTCTGTTTTTTGGTGAATGAGGGGATAATTCTCTCACGATTTATGGCAATGATATCAACCATTTTATCTTGCGTTGAATTATATAATTGCTGAAATATTCTTGAACTATACTATGATCGCAAATTTTTGATGATATTTTTCATTTTCTTGTGTTTTATTAAAAATATATATTAAACATTATAGAAGTAATTTGCCTTCAAAAAATGATGTTATGTCTTACATATTAAAATCATTATATTTATTCCTTTATTGTATTGTTATTTACTCATAATCTGGAATAACAATAATTTATTGTATTTAGATTATTTGAGATCATATACGTTATAGTATTAAGACCAGTGAATAATGATGTTAACGAAAATAACTAGTCACAAATGTAAGCATTGTTCTTTAAGTTCAACTGTGATTCATTAATAAAAATTACGACAATAACTTCAAAGAATAATGCTGCCCATTGTGGACTACGCATATGAGATGATAAACCACCGGAGTGTTGACAATCATTTTCGCTTAAAACGTGTCTTAGGTATAATGAAGTACCGGCAATAGATCAACCGCTATTATAATACCACGGTACATTTGAACGGGATTCGTTGCTGTGATACTATGCGTAGCATAATTATAGTTTCGAGAACAAACTGATCAAGGTTTGCACATACATTGAGCACACTTGTTAAAATACGAAATGTTATCAATATTAAAATATACGTGACGGTTAAGACAAGAAATCTGAGAATGACTCAGACTTACGAATCTCCATCTATATATTATTGTCAATTGAGTAAGTACCTAGTTTTTTAAAATAAATACCGATAAAAAAATATTTTTATTTAATATAATAAATTGGTAAAACCGTTTTGAAAGTATAACAATTATTGGTTAAAATTCACTTTGAATATTTTTTTTGAGTTGCAAAAATAGATAAGCAAAATCTATTTCCTAAAATACGAGTATAATAATATGGTAAATGTTTCATAGTAAATTTACAGTTTTCTACAAGTATTTTTAAATTATTGTCATAATTTAAAAAAATTTAAAGTTTCAACAGTAACCTTTGAAAGTAACACTAGTGTATTTTTTGATGTTTAACGAGACTGGATAAATCTTTTGGACCACAAAAAGATAATAAATTACAAAATTAAAGCAAATAAATTACAAACATAATATACAGAGGAACAGACAATGAACAGAATATACTTATGCCCCACCATAAATATAATATTATAAAGCTCGTGTAAAATTAATCTATGAGACTTATACTATAAACAAAACGTAAAATTTTTCTGATTATTTTTAGTTTATTATTAAATTTGTATAGTATAGTTTATCAGGGCTATTAAAAATTACTCGTGATTGGTAGAATAAGTTCTATTAAACCTGACCACACAATTTAATTGAGCCAGTGTTTTATAATATTATAATATAATTGGTATTGTGTAATTATTATCGAATTTCTTCAGTTTAAATATTAATAAGTACATAGAATATTATTCGATTGAAATTGTATGAAACAATGTTTTCTAGCCACATATTGAGTATTGAGTGTTATATTTTTCCTACCATACAAGTGTAGAATAAACATATTTTAAATTGAATTTCTACAACTAATGTCATTATTATTTGTGAAAATCTAAGTTTACAAATGTTTTTCCAATGTATTATTAACATTTTTAACCATTGAAAGTTCAAATTTACGTGTATACCTACTGTATACACACGTCATAATCACTCATTCCAAGGTTTCTTTCCTTGTTTGGCTTATATACGGTGTAATAAATTGTAATACTCGTCGTTGTCACTTGACCAAGAATCTGCACATAAAAATAATTAATTAATTGATTAAAAAACACTATTTATATAAAGTTATATAAATGAGAGTATTCATTTACATTCAAAATATTATTTGATTACGAATAAAGTTAAACAAAAACATCTGTGATCGAATGTTTAAGCAGGAGTAGGTTGATGAGAGAATTTTATACTTTATTTTAATTACAATAATTAAAAGTATGATAATACCTATTACTCATTACTAATTACATTTTCTATTATTGTGTATATATTATATTATTTTAAACATAGGGTTTTATACCATGTAAGACATCGTAGTATTAAATTTGTAAAATTGATTAGTGATTTTAATCAAGGTAATTATCACTGATGAATAAATTATTAAACTATTGTATTTCGTATAATTGTATGTTCATTAAAATTAACTATTTTAATTATTAATCGTTCAAAACTATGAAATATGAGAAAAATATTTTATTATTTTATTTAGTAGTACCTATTATAATAATACGTAATAAACTATTACATATTATTACTAATAATATAATATAGATATTATGGATTAATGTTAAGTTACACTTTTTTTGGTCCTAAACTACTCTTAACGTGACCCAAGATAATTTCTCTTTCAAAGATATAAAACGTTAATCTGGAACTTGTTTTACTTTAAACGTTTTTTATTTAAGATTTATAACAGGGTATAAACTTTCCAGAACTTATCAAACATTTATCTTGTAGTACTTACTGTCGAATGGTTCTTGTCATTTAAATTAAAGTACATAAAATGTTATTTAGAGTTCGTATACTTCTATAAAATAATTTTAAATTTTAAAAATATAAACATTTTGTTTTTTTTTTTTTAGGTATATAAAAATATAATTCCAATTTATTATACGTATTTCACTATTATTCCAACATCACGGTGCTGACTAACTGACTTGAAATATTGTGTAGTCATATCTGAGAGGCAAATGACCGTTAACAAATATGTATGAGGTCTATGCGTTTTATTTTTGATCTGTGCGGCGTGGTGACGCGGGTAAGGTATGAATTTAATAAATACGATCGATTTAAATAATATATAGTATGGTATTGAAAATATGTAAATTCCAAGTATTTAGTTATGACTTAATGGTTATTTCATAGGTAAAAAGACGTAAAAATAAAAAAATTGCAATATCTAGATAATAAAATTATCATCAAATTGACTTTGTCATAGGCAGGCTCGTATACGTACATAGTATAGTCTATAATATAAACATCCATTTTCGACTCCACGTCAATGACAATAGACGAATTCCATCATCGAGACCGAGTAACAAAGCTATACAGTATGTCATCGAGTAATTCAATGGAAAATTGATGATGGAGTGCACTGGCACTGCGCAGTATTTATTAGTCTGTGTCGTTTACGAATTAATCGTGGAAACTATATCGAAATTATTGGTACCTATATTAATCTTGTCGTGGATTCATATTATGCACTTAACAATATTCTCGTTATCTCATGTATTCTTGTCTCGTGTGCAGATTTAGATAGTGATGTGTACACGACAATAGTATATCGGTGATCGCGGTAATTCGCGTCATATCAAAAATTTATAATTGTACGACCATTCACGACAAACGTCGGAATAATATTATATATTATTATAATCGGCGTCCCGTAAATTTGTCGCGGCATATTGGTTGCGGCAAAATGTTAGTGGAAAATTGGTCGCGGTCAAACGAGTATATAAAATGTATATAATATGGTGGTTCGGTTATTTATCTGGGCGCAAAATAATAAGTAATAATAACAGCAATAATAACAACGACAACAGCGACAACAACAACAACGACACCAGCAGCAGCAGCAGCAGCAGCAGCAGCACCAACGGCGACTACAATAATAACAGTCGAGTTTTCGATCGTGCCGATATAAACGGATGTAAAATGAGCGCAGACCACAATATTATGTCGCGGACGCAATGAAAATGATTGTCTGTAAATAGGAAACGGGGCAGATCATTATTACAATAATATTACGTTACACATCTGACGGTGTAAATTTTACAGGAACAGTAGCTGTATCGGTCGTGGGTGGTATCGTTGTAATAATATTGAAACGTTCGAGTACGGCGTGTGCAGAGTAAAACAATACGTTATTACCGGCGAGTTCGAAAAGAGGACTGCCGTTAAATCATAATCATTTTTAATTATTGTCGAACTTGTATAAATCACTATTTTATACCATTATGTTTAGGCGTACGTATTACCTATTGTAGTCGTCGTCGTCACGCATGAGATGGTCGTGGCGGCGGTGGCGGCGGGATTCGCAAATGACTTGTGGACGTATAATATAATGAATATAATAAATTATTTTGCGCTGTCGCGATCGTGCGACATAACGGAGTTGCTAAATAAACTTTATGTCGATCACAAGCACTCGCGTGTAGCTGATGCGTTATATAGGCGTAAATAGAGTACATTTTAAACAACAAATGAAATATACGTATAAACATTTTATAGAAGAACTAAATCATAGCGTCAGTTTTTTTTTTTTATGTATTATAAGTCGTTTTTTTTTATCGATTGGATATAAAAAAAGCGTATATTATTTAAACACCATTATCGTATTTGTATTTTTGTTCATTTATGATTTGTAAAAAATAAATATATACCTAGGCCAATTATTGATCTGTATCCATCGTAATGTATCTATTTAAATAATAATTTTTGAAGTACCTGCAATTTACTTTATTTTTTAAAAATGACTTTCCTATAGTAAAATCCGTAAGATTTTAAAAATGTTTTAATTAATTATTTTTAAAGTAGATTAGATTGTTGTTACTGTATTTTATAACCATGAGTACTTAAATATAGGCCAAAATTATAATACGGAAATATATTTATTTTTGTATTAAACGAACTAAAAAGAACATAATATGTAATAGTTTATTATTATAATCTATATTTAATATTCAATTATTGTAAAAATTATATAATTATTTCACTTTTTTTTTTTTTTAAGGAGACTATTAAAGTGTTGAATTTTACAGTTAACATTAAATAACGTGATCTATGTAGATATATAGGTATATCATGTATTTTTACTACTTTGCATGTAATTGTGACGATTTCACACAATTCTCTATTATTGTTTAACTTATACTCTATATAGTATTTCATTAGAGTTAGCTATTATTATAAAAAATATTTACTGGAGAACTTCAGTATTACAATCAAATATTAACGAGGTAATTATAACGCAAACAACTGATTGGGCTTATCGAAGTGAAATGAGCTGTTAGTTGGTACTTGTCAAACATGCAAACTACAGGGGTGGTTATTAATTATTGCCACATAATGTGTATTATATATTATATATATATACGTTTCTACGGAGTGAAAGGTTGCAGTACCCTGACTTATAACCTTTTAACAAATTAGCTTTTTTTTTTTTACAAATATATAAGGAAATCAATAAATTATAAGTTGATAATAAGTTACCAGCACTGAAAATGTCTAACCATCGATATTTAAGTTAGCTTGGCGAAGTGATTTTGTGGAACTCAGATATGAGAGAATATTTTGTGATACTAATAAAGATAAAACAGTTTTCATTTGGGTATATTTCATATGTTGATAATATATTATTTAAATTAGTTAGAACTATTATGGAACTAATTATGTTAGTATATATTTTTCATTTAAGTTCAGGTATTAGTTTTATATACAATTATACAAATAATTTTATTTACCTATTTTTCCTATATACTTTATATTTATTTTATATTTTATATAATAATCAAATATTAAAAAAAAAATAAAAAAAATATTAAATCATTAATGTTTAAAATAATATAATAAACCAATCTTTAGATTGTCGAAATTTAAAATAAATATCTAAATAATGAATGGTATATAATGCTAGTTAAAAGTGTTAAAATGTTTAACATAAATAAAACATAGTGTGATATTATAAGTTAATTTCTATACTCTCTAAAATTAGAGAAAAATAATATAAAATATTATTAAACTTGGAGCAGGTCTTGAAAAGCACGATAAAGTAGTGGAGGCTTAGTAAAATTAATATAGTTATCTCGTATAGTTCACATTTTGAATACGTAATTCTACTTAACACTAGTTGAACATATGAAAGCTCTGAAATTAAATTATTCTGGCTTGTACCATAAAATATTTTAACAGAAATTTGAGAAGACAAGAAATATAAAGAAATGGGTTTCTCTTCTCGCCTGTAATTGCGTCAGGCAGTCATTCGATTCGCAGGCTAATCCATGTTTACCGTTCCATTAAATAATAACGTGTCCGTTGCATCATTCCTATATTTATGACCTAGTGGATTTTTATAGACCATTTTCTCTGGTCCCCTACTCCCTGGGGACACATGGTTTTGCTGTTTAGTGGACTGTAAAAACTTAGCAAACAAATATTGTGACATTGCGGCGATGGACTTCTCTGGGTTAGGATATTTTGAAATCTATTTCCGTTAATTATTATTATTATTATTTTTTCATAATTTTTGTTTTTAGTAGCCGTATCATCAATGAAAATATTTGGCAATAAATTATGATTATTGGACAATTTTTGCTTATTTTTCAGTGAAAACACATTTAACATTAAACAATAATTGTAAAATAAATAACCTTGGTTGACGGTATTTATCTCAAATGATTTAAGATATGTAACAAGTTCAAAAAATAAAAAATAATAATAATAATAATAATTAAAATAATATTCAATAAGAAAATAATATTGTTGTCAATGTATAAAAAATGTAATGTTTAATTTGTTTTATTATAATAAATTGTTATCAAACTTATATTCATCTAAGTAAAAGTGCTTAAATTATTCATATTATCGATTCAGTATATGTTACCCTATAACAATGTAACAATCGTGTAATAATTTCGAATCTCTGATAATACTTTATATTATCATTATTGAGCGTTTACGAGGTTTTTACTGTTCATCTTCATTTATAAAATAAATGTTAGACACTTGAGTAGGGACCAAAATTTATTCAATTTAATTTCAAACTTAATCGACCATTTGAAGGTACTACTAGTTTTGGTATTTAAATTTAAATATACGAAATTAAATATTAAACATATTTCTATGCCCGTTTGAGTTATCTATGTCTTATATTTTGCGTTGTTAGTTTTAATAGGATAGGTAGTAAATTTACCTAGCATAAAACCATCTAGATATCACACATAATATCCTTATTTTTAAATTTGATTATCGGCCGATTAACTGTAACATTGAAAATAACAACAAAAAATGTTGTTTCTGCTGAACGTGAATGTGTAATGTTATACGTCTGTAAGTCAGAGATTAAACGTCATGCGGTCATCACGTCATCTTAGTGTATTCAACATATTATAGTGTTGTATGTATACGTATGTCTGTGTTCATACAAATAATTAAGTTCATTTGAAACTCTAACTTAGTATTAGGGATCAGCGGATTACATATTATGCTACCATGAACAGATTGAAAATAATAGCAAAAATAATGATATATACTTTAATCCCGTTTAATCATTAATCGTTGCATGTGATATACAGTATGGTTTTAATTAACAATAATATAAAGCAATTATTAGTCCTATCTTAAATAAAATGTATGTTTTTTTTTTTAACATTTCGGAAGAAAAACATTGATAACGCTTAGTCTTGTTTTTTATTTTTAAACAGGTACCTACCAAGAAAATTGATAATAATATCTTATATGTACTTGGATTTTAATACGTTATCGATTATATATTTGAAATTTTCTTACTATATTATATCTTATGTCATTCACCGTGTTTTTACTAATTACATTAAAAGCGCAATTCAAATTATTAACTGCGAGTAAAATAATTAATTCCTAGAGTGCTTTTTATTCCTAATGTGCAGGTAAAGCATATTATATTGTTCGTTGAATTATTGTTGTTCGAACATGATTGAAATACTTTTTTTTTATTCTTGTTATTCGGAGTATATATTAGTTTATCTGATTCCAAATTCAATACAACCTCTAGACAGAATAAAATAACGTTGCCATTTCCTAGTCCTTGATCTTCGTATAACGACATAATGTGTATTATTTATTTATTACATAATACAATGTATTATGTATTAAAAATGCGTATTGATGTGTGTATTTCCGTAAAAACTTTCCTTTTAATTATAATTAATTTATTAAATGTAGATATTTTTAAATTTTAATACAATAATTTAAACACCGACCAGTGTCATCGATTGATAATATTGAGTTAAATTAGGTAAATTTGATGTTGTTTAAAACTTAGATATTATTATAATTTAATTCATATTCAATATTTCAATATTGAACTATAGAGAGTTCATTGTAAACAATTTAAACACAAAAAATTATTTAAAAAACAATTGTTAAATAATTGTATAATTTATAGTTATTGACATCGATGTATCATAATTAAACTACTATTTTATAGTTATTATCAACAAAATAAACTAGTTTTACAAAAAAGTGGAATACAGATTTATATTACAAATATACGTTAAAACACAAACATTAAAATAATTTTAATTATTTCAGCTTTGTACTTTTATAACTGTCGTGGTAAATAGTTCGAACAAAATGTTTTTTTTTTTTTTTTTGTATTGTAAGGGCAACTAATCGGTTATTGGTAATCCATTCATGTAGCTCTACGTGATGTATTTTTATCAAGGTTTATCAAATTACACTTGTCAATAAGATTGTTACGTTGTTTGTATATATTTACACAGTTGCTTTAAAATTATTTGCTTTTATGATGATTACAAATACCTATAAAAATAATTAAAAATATTACATTTTTATGGAACAACTCATTTATTTAAAAAAAAAAATATATTATAATGTGACTAATGCAGTCGGTAAAATAAAACAATAATTGTAAGTAAGCATGATTCTTCTAACACGAAACACTTACATAGCTTATCTTTTATTTTGTAATGATGCGTGCCTATTTTTTAATTTTAATACATTCATTTTGCAACAGCCGTATTTGTATGCATTAGGAGTTTAATAGTAAAATTGTTACATTTTGATTATCGATAATATACAGAGGGAAAGTTTGTTACCGAGTATTGACCAGTGATATTATCTTCAACGATATTATACTCAATAAATATTATTTGATAATAATAAAATGATCGCCCTGTATACACGGTAGGAATAAAAACGCAACTGTTTAAAATACCTAAGTGTACATGGCCGTATAACAGGTAGATATTGTTCTAAAATATGATTGCGGTTTCTTAACCGAACGAGTTACTGTATACCGCTGCCGCCACTATAACAATGTCGTGTATCACGTCAGTGACTAATAGAGCACCAATTTCCATGCAATATAATACATGCCTATATATATATTATTTTTTTTTTTGTACTACCAAAAATGACTGGGTATAATTTACAATGAAAACATTGAACGCTGCTTTTCAGAAAATTGAAAATTTCTTAGTATTTACGAATGAGTTGAATCGTAATTTATTGTTTCTCGTAAAACCTCCACAACTAGGTAGATTATATTGGTACTTACACTTTATATTAAAATATAGTTATTTACTTAAGCAATTTGATTTACAATAAAATTAAAATATTTTAAAAGCAGTAAAAAAAAACTAAACCCTCATCAAATTAATGTTTTGGTGATTTTAAAAAGTTTGACTTAATTATGCATTTGCCCTAAAAATGATTAGCATAATTACTATGCGTAAAATAAATAGGAATACACTTACTTACTACACTTACTATAGGATTGTATATTTCATCAAGTAAAAAATTATATTTTATACGTAATATAAAGATTGCAGAAAATTAAAATGTTAAAAACCTGCAACCTTAATCAATGTTAATGAACAATAGTTAATTTTTCTGTGGTACTCTCAATGAAATTATGATAACCAACAAACACTTCCTAGGTGTGTAAAATATACTTGATATGATTCTAAGAAAATTAAGCTAAATTAACTGCGATAATAATTGGTGTTTATGTTTACAGTAATCGTAACTAGATTTAATTATTTAATTATTATATCGTTCAATGAAACCTGACAAAGACTTTTTTTTTTAATAATTACAATGATTAGAATGAAAAATCCAGTAGATATACTTACGTCAAAAAATAAGAAAAAGTTTTCTTTTTATTGTCTGATAATATAAAATATCAATATTTCTTTATTATTATTTATCAAAAATAAATTCCATGTAAATATGAACTTAGGTACTAAAAATATCTAAGTTGGGTAAAATAACAATAATTATTTATATGATAAAACATTGACTTATGCGTTATTATTTCAAATAATATTTTAATTATATTTATACATCATATTATATAACATTTAATGTTAAACTAGAATTCTAGATAATATATAACATAATATTATACGTATGTCGATAATTATCATAATTCTGTTATTTTTAGTATTAAAAAATAAATACAAAATCAAATGTTATAACAAAATATTATATTGTTAAAAGAAAAAACCAATCATTGAAATGTAAATTAACAATAATAAATAAAAACTAAATTAATGTAATCAGTATAGTTTTTAACTTCATCAAGTAATTAAACTTTTCTCTAAAAATTGAAATCAAATATTTATAACAAGTTTGCTATAGATGAATAAAAATGTTACATTTTGACATTCTTATTGTCTTTGTTGACAATCATTGATTTTTTTTTTTACATTTTTTGGTATGTAAATGAACTGATATTTAATTTTAATTTTTCGTTCGTTCAGGCACTTGTGTTTCGACTAAAATCAACAAAGAGGAGTTTTAATTGACATATTTTTATTATTATTATTATTATTTTTACAAAATTTCTCAAGTCGTTGATTTTTACGGTATGATGAAATAATTTATTAAACGGTACTTGTCCCAAAAACGTCATATTAATTGCACTTTATAGACAGCAATTTTTCTTTAACAAGATCAGAATAGTAAAAAAAAAGTAACAAAATAAAAATAATATAAGAATAAAAACCGGAGTTAATCGCTTCCGGTAAAAAGTGTCCATCGTTTGTATTTACTTTTTTGTATTCTGCTTGTCAATATTTGCTAACAATATAAAAAAAAATATCTTAAACATTATCGTATTGAGAGATCCGAAAAAAATATTAATATTTTTATTTTTCTCATCAAAAATGTTCATTCTAGCTTGTTTTTTAGTTAGGTAATTTAGAGTATAATGATAGTAAACATGTATATTTTTTAGATAAGTATCATAGCATTTTTAAAACACATTAGTGATTCCTCAATCCAATAAATGTATTAATATTAAATGAATGTATAATATATATATATTTATATTTATTTAACTGTTTAAAATAGTATAATAATATATTAATATATGAAATTTGTTTCAGTAAATGTTTTAAAGAAATTGAGAATTATAAGTAATTTGTAAACCATGAACATGTATTAAAAATTTATTTTTTCTAGTTTGAACGCTAAGTTCATATTATAGAAATGTGTTAAAGGTAAAAGAAAAATAACCCGTTTTAGATTGCGTCTAACATCTTGTATTTTAAATGTATGCGTCTCCACCATGAATCTATTAAATGGTATAGGGTTAAATTATGTTGTGTTTAAATTTTAGTTATACCAACTGATAAAAGCGAATTACTTGTAAAACATTTGCTGAAAAACATAAACTCGTCGTCTAACTACATTATGTATTTCGTGCTTAAGATAAATACGATTTGTCATTTTGAAAGGACCTTTTGTTACTTGCTATTCGAAATAGAATCATTTGCGTCTAGAATTCAATTAGTTCATCGCAACTTCAATTAAAGACTGGTGAGAGACAGTAACCGAATGTAAATCTGAGTTTAAAATAGGTGGATAAGATCCAGGGTGGGTCAATGGTTTCAAGAATTAGGTCAAAAACAATTCATACGTGTATTTCAAAACAGTTTAGTTTTACAGTGACTTTTACTAGGTATAAAATTAATACCTACATAATACGTACGTGGTTTATTTAACCAACGTTGAATGTTTAATATTAATAATTAACAGTCCGTAAAATTTTAATTTTAATTATGAGTTTATATATTATACAGCGATCTCGCACTGTTTGGTTTTTTTTTTATTTGAGTGGTGGTACGTGTTTTATATAGTTCATATAATTCCTGCCACCGAATAAAAAAAATATATCCCAAACATTGTGTGACGCTTTATATATTATTATTTAGTGTGTACAGATAATTGTGTATTGTTATATTTAAAATAAAAAACATGTTACGAAATGAAAAAGTACATATAGGTATATTAAGTTGTTTTGTTCAAAAACTTAGTGTTACTTTAAGGAGTTTGAAAAGTTCGACATTTCCTATAGAGTCAAGAATGTTCTTTACTCATATAATATACGTAAAAGTATAATTTAAACATTTGATATCATATAATGACACTGTTGACATTATTCATACTACTTATATTGAATAGTACTAAAGCAGAACCTACCTCTATAGAAAAAATGTAATTAAAAAGATTTAGTTATACTTTTCACATTTGCTTGCGGAGGTATAGCATTTTAAGGATTATATTTATTTTTATAATTGTATTACTTTTTGTAATATTCTATGATAGAAATATTATTAATAACATTCGATTTTATATAATTTATGTCGAAAGAGAGTTAATATTGTGAGCTGATGGTATTGACATTTTGAATACATAAGCTATAACTTAAACGTAATATTAACCTGCATAATTTATATAGTACACAGTTTGATAACTTTCAATAGTTGAAAAAAAATATGTATATACTACATAGGTTTACGTATAGAGTTATTTTATTTAAGCTACCGATAATATAAGTAATAGTTTTTACAAAAAATTTCCTTTGTATTTGTAGTATATAAATAATATATTTAATATTTATGTTTTATCGTTATTCAAGAATGAATAATGTGCATTTAAGTATTGGAGTTTCCAACTGTAAGTACTCATTAATATTTTTTTTCTGAAAATGTTGATATTATTAAGTTGACCCCTATTGACTATCGAGTGAAATTTAATGAAAAATATATTCTTAAAAATATAATATTTTAAAATAATTTTATATTTGATATTGTATTTTAACTGATAGGTATATGGTAATAATTAATAATAATTAATATAATTCATACTAATGACTTTTAATAACATAATATTATAATATGGGTGTTAAATCTAAAAAATGATTTCAACATATTTATAATACCTACCATGTTGTAATTTTATTTTTTGGTATTAAAATAGTATTAACTGAAAAAGTTGGTTGGAATATTAATTAGTAATTTATTTTTTTGTTAGGTAACAAGTTACCCCTA